>OZ005740.1:102670486-102672986 GCA_963930735.1 Dioctria linearis
CCAGGAGTTGCAGTACTAGTTGAACTGTCAGGAGAATTTAGGGATTCTTCATCTCTTGGATTTCCTTCATTACTTTCGCAAACTTTTACAGAGCTTGAAGCTTTATTTTGCAGTGCTTTACACTCGATTCCGTGACGAATGAAGCCACGAAAAGTACTGAATTCGCACGACTTGGAAGTAATACACCTTAGCGTTATTGTTTTTGTAGAATGAAATTTTCTCCTTCGTTATATTAATCTGGAATTTTCTTGTATATATTGAGAATTTTCTATAGTGAATCAATGAGTACTTCTTCTTTGAATTCTAAAAAGTTCGCAATACTTTTTTCAAATTTGGTCTATTTAAAATTTTTCTACCCCTAAGAGTTTTAGAAGTGCCAAAAATGCCGCAGTATTTTTATTCCAATCTAAAGTTACATTCTTATTTACTAAATGTTTAAAATTTTTAGATATTAGGTAGATTTTTAGATCTTAGATATTTTACTTTTAGGCCTGACGGAATGTAAAATCAGTTTTTCTCTGTTTCATTTCTTCTATTACCCTTCTATTATACAAAACTTGATTCAATGCACACAGATATATAACATCACAAAGCCAAATTAAAAATTTCCACGAATTTTTGTTTATATTTTTCCATTAAAATGTACATCTGTACATTTTTGTCAACAAAATGAACATTTATAAACCTTCCCTGAATTGACATAACGACACTGTAATTCACCGAATAACAAATAATTGTTGCCTAGAAAAATGGTTTTAATAACACGCCTTATAACTTAGGTCATTACAACTAGAGGCCAGAATTCAATTAATATAATAAATAACACAAAACAAATTAATACAAATAAAGTAACACGCATTTTATGAAGAAACTAGAGGGAGCCCATCGGCATACCCTCACGATAATGTAGATACCTAGATGGGTGGGGGTGGGAAGGTTAGAGATGCATAATATCTAAGCCATTATCTGACTCGATTGCGCGATTACGTACTCTACGGTTTCACGCTGTGCCTGTGTGTGTGTGTGTGTGTGTGTGGTGTGTGTGTGTGTGTGTGTGTGTGTGTGTGTGTGTGTGTGTGTGTGTGTGTGTGTGTGTGTGTGTGTGTGTGTGTGTGTGTGTGTGTGTGTGTGTGTGTGTGTGTGTGTGTGTGTGTGTGTGTGTGTGTGTGTGTGTGTGTGTGTGTGTGTGTGTGTGTGTGTGTGTGTGTGTGTGTGTGTGTGTGTGTGTGTGTGTGTGTGTGTGTGTGTGTGTGTGTGTGTGTGTGTGTGTGTGTGTGTGTGTGTGTGTGTGTGTGTGTGTGTGTGTGTGTGTGTGTATGTGTGTGTGTGTGTGTGTGTGTGTGTGTGTGTGTGTGTGTGTGTGTGTGTGTGTGTGTGTGTGTGTGTGTGTGTGTGTGTGTGTGTGTGTGTGTGTGTGTGTGTGTGTGTGTGTGTGTGTGTGTGTGTGTGTGTGTGTGTGTGTGCGTGTGTGTGTGTGTGTGTGTGTGTGTGTGCGTGTGTGTGTGTGTGTGTGTGTGTGTGTGTGTGTGTGTGTGTGTGTGTGTGTGTGTGTGTGTGTGTGTGTGTGTGTGTGTGCGTGTGCGTGTATATATATATATATATATATACGTGTGTGTGTGTGTGTGTGTGTGTGTGTTTTTCGAAATTTTTCGAAATTTCTCCGAATTTTATCAATTGATTTAAATTTGTTTCCTTAAAAAAACACCAATTAATTTATTGAGACGGCAGTATGTATATATGCACATCCCAAGTGGACAGTTTCTTCCTACCACATTTGAATCATCCTTCAATCTTGATTCAATTTCAGAACGCCGAACAAATTTCTATCAAAAAGAGCATATTGCCCTGTGCAAAATGATTTAAACAGCACCACTGACAGTTTTTAGTTTTTTTTTTCAATTTAAAAAAAAATAAAACAAAAGTCAAGTAATATATTGATACGGCACTATGTATATATTGTTAAGCGCTACAAAGTGACACAAGCGACATCTGTTGGAAATAGAAACTCCTTTAGGTTAGTGACATCCTAGTAAGCTTTGGGTTCGGAGAACGGAATATTCAGGAAGGTTCTAGGATTATTCGTTGAGTACATATAGATACGGCGCATCTCACACCCAGGAGGCAGTCTTATTTCAGACAGTGAAATGAACGAAGTAAACTATTGCGATAATTAGAAGTACAGTATACAGCGATAAATATAAAGAGTTGATTTGATAATGTTTATAAATGTTATAAAAGTAAATAGCGAAGTTAAATAACAGAAAAAACTTGTTAATGATATCTGAAATATTGTGTTTTAAATAAAGAACCAAGACCACGCTCGTAACAATATGTACCTCCCCCGTGGATAATTTTTCCTACCACATTTGAATCATCCCTCTTGATTCAATTTCAGAACGCCGAACAAATTTCTATCAAAAAGAGCATATTGCCCTGTGCAAAATGATATAAACAGCACCTCTGACAGTTTTTAGTTTTTTTCAATTTTTTCTTAAAAAAG
>OZ005740.1:102677986-102760575 GCA_963930735.1 Dioctria linearis
TCTAAGCGGACAACGTTCCCACAAATTTCTGTTAAGTAAACAGATTAGATTAACGTAGAGTCAAAAATATTATTTTATTGCTTCAATATGCTAACATTTTCTTTGCCTTATCGCGTTGTGTCCAATTTCACTTTCGACTTTAGCATGTTTTCTGATGATCATGCGTTGCTGTACAGAGGCTTGGGGTTGAGTCTACAAACTTTGAGTACACTTCAATCCGCCCAACGGGTAAGACGTCGGAATTTCTTGTAAGGTCCTATGTAATTAGTTTCAATTGTAATTTCCTTTTTTTCTTTTTGTAAAGTCCTGTATAATCAAGTGAAATAAAATCAACAAATGTATATTAATTAACGGGTTTACATAGTGGAATTGTTTTTATTCAATTAATTAACCAGTGATTACCAAGAAGTGTGCCCCCGCTCGCTTGTAGTATTCGGCGGGCGTAACAAATAAACTGGTGGCAGCGGTGGGATATCCACGTGATCCTAATTAATCGATTTCATAATCATTTATTCATCGAATTAATTTCAAAACAATTATAGTTTTGTTGAAATCATTCTACTATACATCAGTACCTTTGTACTCCTGTAAGTTATCTTTTTTCTTTCCTCATATTTAACATAAATATTCGTAGCTTTATAGTCTCATTTAAAATAAAATAAATAAAGTGTCTCACGTAGGAAAATAATTGTGAAAGTTTTTTTTTTATCGATTTCGAAATATTGCTAGTGAAAAATGTTATGATAAATAAATAATAATCAGTCGAATTAAGTATATTCCGCGTTCCAAACAACTTATTACCATTCGGATTTTTAATTTCGTTATTAGGGGTGATTTGAGCACATTTGTGAGCCACTTGCCAGCATCGCGAAGTGATCATTCGATTTCACTATTTTATTTCATTTTTATCTCTTTCTTCTTGAATTAAAATTGAGTTTTAATGTTTATAAATAAAAGAAAAAAAGAAAAGAAAAACAGAAATTTCAAAATAAAAAATTTAAAAATTAGTGAAATTAATTTTAATTTAATTAAAATTTAAATAAAGCTCGACGAAAGTGGAAATAACAAACATATGTTGAGTAACATTTTAAATAAAAGGAAACGCTAGTGTATGAGAAAGTGTCCCTAATATCGCACCGATTGTCACTATAGTATGTATTTACTACTGCTTTAGTTAAAATGATCTCTTTCCTATAGGAAAGCTACAGAAGAACATAAAGAATCAATATCGACTAATGAACGAATTTTTGAATTCTTGCATATATTAAATTAAAATTGAAGAATTGAAATATTAAATATGGGTTCTTAATTTTTACTGTCTGTTGACTGGACCAATTACATATATATTCTTAATCTGATTAATGCTATTTTTTTGTGATTCGCTATTCTCCTGAAATTTTTTTTTATAAATGTTATTGTGTTGAATTTTCTCGATAATTATTCGAATGAGAGGGGATGATACTATCCTACCCCAACTGAGGTGGAGCGACCGAGTGATAAGAGAACACATCTTCTCATTTAATCTTTCCTTGAGAGACGGGAAAAAGATTCCACGCGGAAACCGTAACCCCTCGCGATTCTGATTCAGAGGAAAACCAGAGTGACCCTACCGACTCAGGTAAACCATGTGATCCCGACCTAGAGAAAGATACAAGTGAAGCGGACTCAGACGAACATTCATTAGACCTGACGGAAGATAAAGTTTCTCCTAACGAATCTACCTAAACTTCGAAAGAAGATCAGGTGTCTCACAAATCTAAAACCGAAGAAATCACTAGACTCTTTTCGCCAGAAATGGCAACCTCATCGTTCAATCTAGCTAATGCTATTAAACTCGTCCCAGGATTCGATGGAAATCCGGCATTGGTAGCCAGATTTTTTCAAATCGCTAGAATTCATTACTCTAAAGCCTCAACTACCGAGGAGAAAACTGAATTTCTTGATTTGGCAAAATCAAAATTAACGGGTAAAGCCTATAATGTACTTCTTAGGTATAATACCTATGATACTTGGAACGAATTAGAGGCAGCAATAACGAAAACCTTTATAAAAGTTCGTTCAACGCGAGTAATACAGGCCGAACTATTCACCATCAAGCAGAGCCTCCGCGAAACGGTATCTGAATACTCAGAAAAAATTGAAAAATTGTTAGATGAGTTAAATATATGTAGCACCCAGAATGAATCAAATGAAGGTAGTAAAGCTATCCAAAGTCTGAATAAAAAACAGTCGTAAATAATTTTAAAAGAGGATTATAATCTCCATTAAAATTGATAGTAAAATCAACAAAGCACGACTCTTTAACTGAAGCTATGGATTATGCTCTAGAAGAGGAACATATCGCAGAGAATGAGAACCAAAAAACTGACCTTAAGAGGTGTAGCTATTGTAAAAACCTGGGACATACCACTAGTGAATGTAGGAAGCTACAAAATCGAAATAATTTCAACCAATCAAATGGTTATAATCGTACCCCATTTCCTAAATTTACAAATCAGCACGTTAACACCATACAGACTGAAGAACGTTGTCGATACTGCAAGAATCTAGGGCATACAATTCAAGAATGCAGAAAGCGACAATTTAATAATACTAGACGTGAAAATTCAACTTCCGCATATACTAGACCCAATCACAACGCCTCAAGTGGGATTAAAATCCAACAAAATGACCAAACTACCCGAAGTGCAAGTTCAGGAGACGCAGCAATACCCAGCACCAGTGCCGCAATGGTGCGGGTACAAAATCTCAATTAGTGTGCCAAAATAAAAATTCCAATTGTCCAAATAAAATTTCTTCTCAACGCCTCAAGCAGAAAATATTGAACTCCACTAGTCTGAAAAGGTCAGAAGATAACAATACCTCAATCCCAATTCTAAACCTCAGTCCGCGGCAAACGTTTCAAATGGAAACGACCCTCGATATCCTCCAAGCAAAGAATCAAGAAAATACACTTCTCTTGCATACCGGAGCTTCAATTAGTTTAATTAAAGTTAGCGCACTTAGATATGACGTTGAAGTATATACTGACTGGGCAACACCCCTAAAAGGCATTTCTAACCAGACGACATCCACCAAAGGAATTTGCTGTCTTGACATTCGGCTGTCCGAAACTGCTATGTTTAACCATACATTTCATGTGGTTCCCTCTGATTTCCCTGTTAATTGCGAAGGAATTATTCGTGAAGATTTCTTTTCAAGAACTGGTTCTGTGATCAACTATAAGTCCCAGATCTTTACGTTTCAAACCCAAGATGGAGAAATTGAGTTTCCTTTTAAATACTCCCGAAAAAAAAATATCCCTCCTAGAACGGAGACATTTTTCAAATTCGGTCCGGTCCTAGAAAACGAGGAAGTCATATGTTTCCATCGGAGATAGCACAACTAGTGTACACTTCAGGGTGCATAGAAAAACCTGAGGAAGGGTACATATACATATCCATAGTAAATTCCTCCCAAGACGAAGTGGAAATAACTAATAAAATGCATTTGCCTTTCCAAAGATTGGATGAATTCGACGTATACAATCTTAAAAATGTCAAAAATAAGCACAAAGTAGAGCAACGCTTAGCGAAACTTTCTTCTCTCCTGGATCTCAATCACCTAAACTCGGAAGAAAAGCAAGCCATTGTGGACATTTGTCGTGAGTATAATGATATCTTTCATCTCGAGGGAGATAAACTATCTTTCACTCCTGCAATTGCGCATAATATTCTAGTCAATCCTTCTCATTCTCCAGTAAATTTGCGAGCGTATCTCTTACCTGAGATACACAAAAAGAAAATCAAGAAACAGGTGGACCAGATGCTTGACGAGGGCATAATCCGTCACAGCACAAGCCCCTGGAATGCCCCACTGTTAGTTGTACCAAAAAAACCTGATGCCAAAGGCAACAAGAAGTGGAGGGTTGTGGTAGATTTTCGCAGATTAAATGAGCATACTATAGCTGATGCACATCCACTACCCAACATATAGGACATCCTAAATCAACTGGGCGACTCGAAATATTCCTCCACGCTAGATCTA
This sequence comes from Dioctria linearis, assembly GCA_963930735.1. Taxonomy (NCBI): domain Eukaryota; kingdom Metazoa; phylum Arthropoda; class Insecta; order Diptera; family Asilidae; genus Dioctria; species Dioctria linearis. The sequence goes on from OZ005740.1 coordinate 102,682,013, forward strand.
GCCAACGGATATCACCAAATACAGGTGGCCGAAATGCATAAACCGAAAACGGCTTTAAGTACCCCGTACGGACATTTCAAGTTCAATCGAATGCCCTTCGGTCTTCGTAACGCACCACCCACATTCCAGCGTCTCATGAATAGAGTATTGACTGGATTACAGGGTACAAGATGTTTTGTTTATCTAGACGACGTGATCATCTATGGACGAGACCTGGACGATCACAATACTAAACTCCGAGAAGTGTTTGAATGTTTAAAAAAGCACAATTTAAAGCTCCAACCCAATAAATGCAAATTTCTCTGCCGAGAGGTGAGTTATCTGGGGCATGTTATAATCGAAAGAGGTATAAAGCCTGATCCCCAAAAGGTAACAACTGTAGAAGCTGTTTGTCCCCCACAAAATGTAAAACAGCTTAGATCTTTCGTAGGTCTGGTAGGATATTACAGGAAATTTATTCCACGGTTTTCCAAGCCTGCTAATCCACTGAATCAGCTACTTAAAAAAGACATTCCCTTTAATTGGGATGCTCATTGCGATGAGTCTTTTAATTTGTTAAAAAAATCCATTACGCAAGCTCCAATTCTACAGTACCCAAATTTCGAGAGACATTTTTTTGTCACAACCGACGCCAGTAATGCGGCAATTGGTGCGGTGCTTTCTCAAAGAAGTGATCTGGACGGTACGGACTTACCTATTGCATTTGCAAGTAGGGTCCTGAATAAGGCCGAAAAGAATTATTCAACTATCGAGAAGGAAGCTTGCTATCGTATGGGCGGCCAAGCAATTCAGACCGTACGTCTATGGTAGAAAATTTACGGTGGTGACTGATCATAAAACTCTGGTCTAGATTTTTAATCTAAAGGACCCATCCTCCAGAATTATGCGCTGGAGAATTAAACTTGAGGAATATGATTTCAATGCTATCCATAAATCGGGACATCTGAACACCAATGCAACTGTCCTATCGCGATTGGAAACAGAGAATATCAACGTGATAACCAGATTTCAAAAACGGGAATTGCAGCAGCTAACAAATGTTCACAGTCCTAATTCAGACCTAATCAACAAGTCATTCCAAAATCATGCAAATTCACGTAACAAAAAAGGCAACGACCCCTTACTTCGAATGCACTCTAGTGAATAGTTTAAACCAAAATCAAATAATTTAACTAACGATCATACGCATAATGATGTAAACGTTGATTCAGACCTAATTCAAAATTCTACAGGGAATGAAAAAATAAATCAACCTATAATTCTAACAGACAGAGAGAAAATCGCAGAAATTCTTCGCGAGTATCACAATAATCCCATTGGCGGACACCAAGGAGTGGCCCGCACAGTCAAAAGAATTAAGCAAAAATATGTCTGGAAAAATTTATATAATGACGTTAAAGCATTCATATCATTCTGCGATAGTTGCCAAAGGAGTAAGGTTACACAAAAGGTAAAAATCCCTATGAAAATTACGACGACCTCAAAGAAACCATTCGAACGACTCTCCTTAGATATTGTGGGATCTATAAATCCTCAATCTGATAGTGGAAATCATTATATACTTACCTTCCAAGACGACTTGACAAAATTTGTACAAGCAATCCCACTTCCTAATCAAGAAGCCAGCACAAGAGCTGAGTCCTATGTGAGAAAAATAATTTGCGTTTTTGGCACCCCGTGATATTTGCTAACTGACCAAGGTAGAAGTTTTTGAAGCGAGTTATTTAAAAGAACTTGTAAGTTATTGAAAATACAAAAGATACAAACAACTCCTTACCACCCTCAGTCAAATGGATAACTTGAGCGATACCACCGAAGTTTAAACGAATATCTTAGGAGTTATGCGAATAAAGATCCCAAAAACTGGGATACTTGGATCGATTATGCGGTATTCTGTTATAATACTACTCCGCATTCAGCAACAAACTACTCGCCGTATGAACTGTTATTTGGCTTGAAACCCGAAATCCCGCCTTCCGTCACTAGATCCGTTGAACCAATATACAATTATGACGACTATGTCCTAGAAATGAAAGCCAGGCTCCAGAATGGCTACCAGATGGCGCGCGAAAGTTTAGTAAAAGCCAAAGAACGATCAAAACTTTACTACGACCAAGGAACTAAAGAAACAACTTTTACGATAGGAGTTTTTTTAGAGAGTAAGGTAAAGAAAAATAAAAAACTCACAATGAAATACGAGGGGCCATACGAAATAATAGATATTCGCTCACCGGAAACTTCTCTAATATACATCGGGAGAAAAACTAAGTTAATTCATAATAACTTACTTAAACCTTATATTGCTTAGGAGTCAAACCTCTGGCCACTATTTTTCTATCCTTTGCGAGACACACTAAACTAAGCACTACGTATTTGCAGGATCCTGGTAATAACTTTCACCAAAAACTTATGCTCAACTTGTTAAATCATACCATGTCAACACAGCAGTTGGGAATTCAAGTGGGATGTACTTCGAAACTCTAGGAAGTTTGGCCAAATCGACTTCAGTATGGAAACTGGTGGTACACCTTGAATTAAATATATTTGAAACAGAGGACAAGCTGCTCCAACAAAAGTACACTATCCTTTCTAATTTTTGTAACGACCTAAAGGCTATCATGCTAACGGATCCGCGTAAAGCATCCATTCAAGCTCTAAACGCGACATTAGATTAAGTAATCGAAAATAATGTCATCCTTAAGCAAACTTTTCATCGTAATACTAGAAAAACTAGAGGAATTGTGAATGGGATAGGAAAACTATCAAAATTTTTATTAGGGACCATGGACGAGGACGATTCAAAGAAAATTGAAGAGGCTATACGCACACTCCAAAATAATCAAGAAATTTTACATCAGGTAGTCTCAGATTAAACGTCTATTATGTCTAAAAAAGTAGAAACTTTAAACAAATACGAATACTAAATTCAAATATATCCAACCAGTTGTAAATTCTCTGGCAGAACGCCTCAATAACAAAAGTAAAATTGAACAAACAATGCATCTCTTTGATGAGTTATCCAATTTCATTACATTTTCACTCAACCGTTTTCTTAGTAAACAAGAAGAACTCACTAATATAGTCTATGAAGCTAACCTAGGTAGACTAGACAAACATATATCAAATTCACGAACCTTTATAGAAGCTCTAAAAGAGATACAATTGGAGCTTCCCCACGAGCCTAAACTCCCAATAAAGACGTCAATAGAAAACCTTCCTTTAATCGCTCAAACTTCCAAGGTGGAACCATTATACACCTCCCAATTTCAATTATTAAATATAGAAATTCCGCTAATAACCGCCAAGTTCAAACTCTATAAGTTAACCAGCATACCCGCACTTTATAGGGATATTCTTTACTACTTTGTTAAAACAGATGCAGAATATATGGCAGTTAACGAAAGGCTAAAGCAATACATTTTCCTAAAGCAGAATGAAATGGATCAATGTCAAAATGCTATCGAGAAATTATTCATATGTGCTCAGAACTACCTCACTTATGATCAGAATGCGAATAATTGCGTAATAAATCTATACCTAGGATACAACCTTACAAAGAATTGTGAAGTTAGAATTTTTAAAGTAAATCATGAAATATGGCATTCGTTAAATAAAGGTAATACTTGGTTATATGTAACCCCAAGTTTAAGCGATTTGAGAGTAAATTGTAACAATGGTCGATATTCTATCCAAATTGCACAAACTGATATCCTAGAATTAAATAATTGTTGCAAAGCATCAACCAAGCAAATAAATATAGAAACTACTACTGTAGTTAAGACAACAAATGCTGTTATACAATTTTTCAATAACATAATCGTAGATAATATAACCGAAATTACTGAAAATAAAGAGGGGAATATTTTTAAAAATTTTGAACAGACCCAATTTGAGGGATACAATTTAGATAAAATGAGTATAAGTTTAAATCATTTAAAAGATAGATTAAAATCGTATAAAAGTAATTCTGACCCCCAGCTAGAGATCTCATTAACTGTTACCACTGTTTTACTCTCAGTAGTAATCATGGCTTACGTAGCCTATTGCTTATATAAAAAATACCTAAAATGTAAAATTAAAATACAGAGTAGTAACAATAAATTGATATAAATAAAATATGTAAACATTTCTTTTTTTTATTAAAAAAATTTTTTTTATAGAAGTCATATAAAATAAAATAAAACAAAAAACAAAAACATTGATAAGATTATAAAAAAAAAAAAAAATTAGTTGTTAAGATAAAAGCAAAAGTAAAATTCTTATGTAATACTAAATTAAAAAAAAAAATCAAAACTTTATTTGTATACAACACAAACAAATTATTATTTTTCACTTTTGTAAGGGGGGAGGAGTGTTATGACGCAAATTTCTGTTAAGTAAACAGATTAGATTAACGTAGAGTCAAAAATATTATTTTATTGCTTCAATATGCTAACATTTTCTTTGCCTTATCGCGTTGTGTCCAATTTCACTTTCGACTTTAGCATGTTTTCTGATGATCATGCGTTGCTGCACAGAGGCTTCGGGTTGAGTCTACAAACTTTGAGTACACTTCAATCCGCCCAACGGGTAACACGTCGGAATTTCTTGTAAAGTCCTATGTAATTAGTTTCAATTGTAATTTCTTGTAAAGTCATGTATAATCAAGTGAAATAAAATCAATAAATGTATTTTAATTAACGGGTTTACATAGTGGAATTGTTTTTATTCAATTAATCAACCAGTGATTACCAAGAAGTGTGCCCCCGCTCGCTTGTAGTATTCGGCGGGAGTAACACCAACTTCATGTTTCTATTGCCGCCTGAGACGGTTGCTGCATTTCTCTTTCTTTATCCATTATTACTTCCTGGTTTCGCTTTTAATCTTAAAATTGTTCTTCAAAATATCGCAGCAGGTTTAGAATTAAATCTAAAAAAAATAAAGCAAATGAGGATTAACACAAACTCTTTTTCGGAAACTCACAAAATATGGAAAGAGAGGAGGTAGTGACTAGTGAGTAACTGCTGTTATCTTGGTAGCATAATAAACAAATCTGGTGGCACAGCAGTGATGGTCAACTAACAAATCAACAAACATGGGAGTCTTTTCCTGAAATACCCTGGATATGATACTCAAGTGAATTCTCATTAAGCACGAAACTTCCCCTGCTTAAATATAAAGTGAAATCAAAACTGCTCTATAGTTAAGAGGCAGGGAAGCTTATCTAAATTACAGCGTGCTGTCTGAAGGTAGGCGTTTGCATCGCATCTTAAAACAATATTGCGAAGCAAACTCTTCTTTCGTATATATCTAACTAGTTAAGGGGATACTCACCGATAAGCACTGTAATGTGAGAATCCTTTTTTAACCTAGATGAAATCATACGGTATACTAAGTTTGGCATTCCGTTTGTAACAAACAGAAATAATGCTTTGCTATACACAAATGTATTATAATTTAAAAATTTGATTAAATACTAAATTAAGGAAAACCCTAATGAACTTTGTGATATATGTAGGTATACTCATTAAGTGAAGGGAGAAATTATTTTCTATTTTTAGTGCGGATTTTGAAGCAAAGTTTTTTTAAATGTTATTTTTTATATTAATTAGTTTTTTCATTTTGAGTCTTAAATTATTCTCAAAAGATTTAGAACTATATCATTAAGGAATTTTGAGTACAAGAAAAAGTTTTTCACTTTTTTGTGATCTAAGCTTAGAAAAGTAGTATGTTGGGAAAATTATCATAACCGGGGTAATTCAGTTTTCTTGCAAATATTTAATTTAAAGGAAATGGGGTCATACATAAATTAACCATGTCTAGCACTCCTCGAAAATTTCTTTAAGTGTCGGTTTGAAAAGAAATTATTGGGAAAAAAATAAAAATGTTGCCTTTATTTTGTGCACCAAATTGCAACCCAGCCCAGAAAAATATGGTGTTTGAACAAAATGCAAACTAGGTTTATATGAAAAACACCAGCAGTAAGACGGCGCAAGAAGTGTATAATACCTATTTTATGTAGTACCAAGCTTTACAATGATTGCGAGAAAAAAAATTATATTATATTAATAAAAGAAGATATTTTGATGCCAATGAAATTTTCATGTTGAAAGGGGCGGTCCACAACTGATGATTTAAACTTCAGAGCAAAATGTGTCTTTTAGGAGGAAGAGGGTGCTTATGATTTTGGTATACTTCCCTCTACCCTGTAACACTCTTTTATACACCCATGAAGGAATGATGTGAAATGCTGACTAACTGATCGAGCTTTCTACGAAATACTTCACTCCTATTTTTTTCAAACCTAACCCCGTTGTACGCTAAACCGTTTTGATATTTAGCAGCACTGATGACCATCGAATTGTCCCGCTTAATGTTCCAAGTGGCGATACAGCACTACAGAATTGTGAAAAGTACCTATATATCTGTCCGCTCATTTTTTGATGTAAATACATCGCGTGACAATATCCAACATATGTGTATTCTTTGACTACTATACCTGCTAAAAAGGCCTTCATTTGTAAGGAATAAAGATAATTTGCGCCAAAAATGTGTTTGAAGAATTTTAAAGAATAATATATGGTCCCTCCCATCCACTGAAAACTGAGAATTTGCCAATGTTAACAACAAAACACTGAATTTTTTATGCCACTGAAAAAGACATTAAAAATTTTCCCCAAACGAATTGCATATTTTTCCACTTTCTTCATCATCGAAAATTATTTTTGATACTTACATATATCTGATGAAGAGACAATTTTCTCCTTTTAATAGTTGAATTGCATAAGGTTAAATAACAATACAATGTCGAAATATTTAGTGACGTGGTTATAGATTACATAAATAGCAGCATCACTATTTGGCTGTGATAGTTTTCATAACTACTCCATATTTTAACAGGAAATTAACATGAAATAATTATTGTTTTCCTCATTAGAAATTTTTTAAATATAATGGAGTATTTACAGGAGGCGGAACTTATTTAAAGTAAAGAAATCCAATGCAAAGCAATGGCTTCATTCAACTTTTCCATCTATTACACAAATTTTCCTATAGCTACTTTTTAGCTCCACTGCCCCATAGCTTAAATTATCTAAATTATGCTCTCGAAGATTGTCAAAAAATAGATCTGACTTTGCAGAAAATAACTTATTTGTGAAATTTTGAGAGAGAGCGCAGACTATATTTAACTTGACTTATAATATAAGCAATAATTGATTTCTTTCTTATAACTTTTTTGTCGCCCCCTAGAGCAAATGTCTGGATCCGCATTTGGTCTGCGTGTCCGCTTTCACCACAACTCGAGAACGCGTTCCCTTAGGTGGCTGAAATTTTGCACATGGGCATTCAAAAAGAAAAAAAAATAAGTAAATTTAAGTTCGAATAGGGCAAGTCGTGTACTCCTTCGTATGGTTGCCACACAAAAATTTCGGTTTTTACTATATATGTAGACAGTTCTTGAGAACGCGTTGACGTAGTGAGCTGAAATTTTGTAACTGTGTTTTCATAGTAATAGTAAATAAAGCTTGAAAAGAAGACTACATCAGGCAACTCCTTCTTGGTATTGCCATTAAAAAATTTGGGTATTTTAAAAACTATCAGTCCTGGTCGTGAGTTGGTCTTAGACCCATTCTAGCTTTTTTATTTCTTGGTTCTAACTACTGGCAACCAATCTTATGCTTTTCATATCCATCTATTTGTTTTTATCTTTTTATTACTTACAATTTAATCAGAATTACAATTTACTTTCAAAGAAGAAAAATCTTTTACTCTTTGTGACGTGTTGAACGTCATAAATTTTAAAAACCGACTCCCAGAGCTTTTTATCTTGTAGGTACTCCAGACCCTCAGTTTAGGGTCGGAAAATGCTTAATTTGCATTTTTGACCCTGAAAATTTTATCGTTGGACGTGTTTGAACAAGATAAATATCAAGCCACCGTCTTGCCATTTGTTATTGCACATACAATGTATGTACATGCAACGCCCATTTAATTTTTGTACAATAAATATTACTAAGGGTAAGAATTGTTGTTTTGATTCAAGTTTCTTTTCCATATTTTTTTTTATTACAGCGTTTTCATCAGAGGAATGCGGAGCATATGAAGGATGACTGGTTACAACAAAAACCTAATGAATTCTTTGGAAATATATTTTTAAATTACAATTTTCAGGTATTCCAATTAATTTTAAAGTTTAACCTGGTGTTGTAAAATCAATGGTATTTGCATATGCAACAATCTCGATTGAAACCTGAGAAGAGTCCGACGTACATGGAAAAGAGCATTACTGGGAGGTCGCATCTACTGGGATAATTGAGGAGCTGAAGGCTATTGCACGAAATCGGTGAAGGGCAACTGCTGATACCCATACCATCCTAAATCCTTTAATGACTTCAAATAGTTTTGCTTAATGGCAGAATGCATATTATCCGCATATTCCTTGCACACTACGTGACTATATAAGAAATCCATATGTTAATATGTGGCAATAAAAAAGATATTAAGCGGTTCAAACTTTGTAAAAATCTTAAAAAGAACTTTCAATAGTTCAAGAAAATCCGTGTCAAATAAGTTATAAGTCAACTTATGTAGATACATTTGCATCCGAGTTAATTTCGTTGGTTATATTCGTGGCCTCTAAAGGCAGAACTAAATATGCATCACCCATTGTAATTTTTCATAATTTCCAATTCTCCTTCCTTTACTTCAGACAAATTTAGAAAATGTCGCGATCAATCTTACTGAATTCCTTGTGCCTGACCTAAAATTATGAAATCGCTTTTCTAAAAGCTGTCACTTGCCATAGGCTATATTTCTTCGAAACATTCGCAGTTTAGTTTCCCCAGTAAAAGCACTGTGGACTATGTATAGAAACCAGCGGGGCTACTACAGCAATTCATCTGCTGGAACTCTGCATGGGAGAGCGCTAAGAATTCTTATCTATAAGTAATAAATGGTGGATATTAGCTTCTAATGACAAGGCATCTGAGGTTATTTGTCTTACCGACAGGCCAGTAATTGAATTGAGTCCCGATGACAGAATGATGGAGAACAATCATTTTTTTTGTGGTTGTATTCAGCAGGACAGACTTCTTTCTACTATATGATATCCATAACCGCAAGATAAGGAAAGTCCTGCTATTGATTAAATTTGATTGTATAAATCCGGATGTATGCGAATTGTATGGAGTAAATTATAAGGGAATAAAAGTAATTTATGTAGACATACTTATGTATGGAATGAAAGAATTATATTCTGGAAACTGATATCCAATTGTTTCTCTTGCAGAAATTTATCATTATTCCTCTCTGAGCATTGGTAAATATATTTAAAAAGACAACATCGACTTGCATTTATTTTTATACCGTAGATAAAATATACATATATAGGGTATACTAAGTTTGTTATTGCGTTAGTAAGGCACAGAAATAATGATAGTATACAGCAAAATGGATTCGACACCCACGCATAATATTAAAAGTTATTTTGAATTTTGCATGTCCGTCTGTCTGTCTGTCTGCTGCTCGCAGGATAACTCGAGAACGCGTATATCTAGAGAGCTGAAATTTTGTACACGGACTTTAAAAAAAAAAGTAAAACTAAGTTCGAAAATGAAACAAACCCGGACAACTCCTTCGTGGGGTTACCATACAACAATTTCGTTTTCCCCTATACATTTGGACACTGCCTGAGAACGAGTCGACATAGAGAGCTGCAATTTGGTACATGGTGTTGCCATATAACAATTTAGTTTTTTACGTATACTGTTAAAACGATTAGTCCTAGACATTTTTATTGTACTAAAAATTTCTTCAGAATACGAAGTCCTATAATATTGGCTAAAATTATTTTTTCTGTCCAATTGTTATATACCTAAAGTAACAGAATTTTCATATAAAGAAGAAATAGAATTTTTCGTATAAAACCTGAAAAAGGGCAGAAAATAAAAATTATATACATTAATTTTTCACATAAGCTAATCATGCTTAAAACATGGTTAGCTTATCTCTTAAATAGGCAAAGAAAATTGCATCAGCAATTTTCCTCACATACCATAAATTTTTCTCATAAAACGACTTGGGAAAAACAAAAGTTTCATTTTACACCCCAAGTCGTTTTATTTAAAAATTTCCACGACAAATTTTGCCTTCAGCAAAATTTGTCATTTCATCAATTTAATTAGTACGATTTGTCGCGAAAAATACAACGTGTATGTACATACGTACATACATATTACGAAAAAAGTTTTCGCGATAAGAAACGCGCGCAGCATAAATGCATTGTATGTATAGGCGCGTCGCGATTTCAAACGGTGGCTGATGTTTTAAAAAGTGTAAGATTACATTTTTGAAGCCATCGTTCAAAGCGAATAATTCTGGACATGTTTGAACAAGTCCAGAATTGAAAAAGTAAAATTTTCTCAGGATAAGAAAATGCAATTTAGCATTTTCGATCCTGAACAACGGCTCCGGATCACGATGAATGTGATCAAGAGTTGAGTTGAATTTTTGTATCATAATACGGCGGTTCGGTAAACGATTTTTAAGAAGAAAAATTTGAGTTGTTTTGATTTTTCTGAAAAGATTTAAAAGGAAAACGTTGAGTTTGGTCTGATTTTGTGAAAAGATTAAAGAAAAAGATTGAAATAAGAGTTGAATTATAAACGAAAAAAATGGCGCGGTCTCGGGCCCGATTGGTGTAGAAAAGTTCCATTAAATAAAAGAAAAAAATGGTTTTGTAAAAGGTTTTTGAAAGTGTTTATGAAAAATATTCAAAAAAAAAAACAGGAAAAGTTTGTTTTAATTAGTTGCTGGTGAATAAAAAGGAGAAACGTACAAGTTCAGTGTTTTACTTAGAAATAAAAAAAAAAGCAGGGCAAAATAGATAAGAGCACAATTCAAGGAATAGCAGCGGAGAACCGGGAAGTGAAAGCTGTGAGTACCCCTGACAACTATACGTAGAAAAATTAGAATACATATGTATATATATATATATATATATTTAACAATATAAATATATATATATAACAAAATTGGCGCAGCCGGTAGGATCAAGGAAGCTTGGTCAAGTTAAACGATCGTAAACGCTTGAAAAGCCTTGGTCCTACACGAATCTACGGGGAACCTGTGACACTAGCCAAGCTATAAGGCCACGTCACCCCCAACGCTCGGGGTAGATATCATCTATAGGCGCCTCTGCTCCAGGCGAGCAAGCGTTCACCCCAGTGAGTGAAAAGACAGCAATAAGAGACTTGGACCTCCAGATTGGAAATCATCACCGAACACCAGAAGCCCTTTTCCAGCAGCGAGAAGGAAGATAACGAAGACAGGCCCAATTAAAATCAACTCCAGAAGGAAGATATCATCGTTCCTGGGTTGAAGGGGATTTCGAAGAAGGTTTTAAGCCCCCCTTTCAACCATATCCAGGGGAAATAAGTAGGCCTAGGGCCCCCCGGCAGCAAACAGAAGCACCGGAAATTGTAACTTCGTTCCAGGATTGAAAGGGATCTCGAAGTCGGCAAAAGCCCCCCTTTCAATCTCAGCCAAGGGAAATAAGACGGCAGAAGCCCCCCTAGTAGCAAGAAACATTCCAGAAGGGAATACTCCAAGAAGGCTGGAAGCCCCCCCTTTGGACAACGCGGGACGCATATGTCAGGAGAAAACTCGACACCGGCACCTGAGACAGGCACGAGATTAAACTCCATACCTTCATCCGACGCGGAGAAATCCCCAGGTGAAAATCTTCATCACCTCCAGGAAGGTACAGACAACGCCCCAGAAGACAACCCAACACAATCAACTAGCCAGAATCCAGACCCATCACAGCAAGAAACAACAGGAGTTCGTCTTCGAAGTGGTACCATTTTAACTGGTCCCACCGTAGCAAATAAAGTAAGTCTTGATAGTTTTTTAGATAAGCTGTTAGAGAAGGCACGCGAATCCGATAAGCTCACTGTCACACACTGCGACGCTCTTGACCACAGATTAAGTCAAGGCAGAGAGCAGAGGCTGACAAAAATCGAAAAATTTAAAAAAGATACAGAGCGATTCAAACAGGAGCTTATCGGATTCGCCGGGCTTTCACGTTCTTTAGGTATAGATAAGACCACAGCCAGTGTAGTTGTAGGTGCTGAAAGTGACAGTGATATTAGTGTTGACGCATCTGACCAAACAACCGCCGAAAATCTCCTTAGTGGCTGGCTAGAAGTATCCTTCACGGATTCTAGTCCAGAAACCAGCCCTGAAACTCGACAAGGCACAAGTAGACTACCCTACAAAAGTTTAAATAAAAAGATAATCACAATGGTAGATTATGCAAAGGTGGCCAAGCTCACGGCACAACTAGTCCCTCTGTTTTCGGGTGAAAATACCCCACAGCTAGGTCGTGAGCTACAAACATTTATTGGCTGTTGCAAACAGGCCCTACACTGTTTAAGTGAGGAAGAAAAGCCAGCCTTCTTACACATTTTGCCCACAAGACTTCGTGGCGATGCCTATCAGCTGTTTGCTTCGGACATTCCAACTACTTTTAGTGAGGTGGAGGAACGTTCTGAACAGAACCTACCTACCACGAGAATCGTACCAAGAATTGGTCAACAAATTAATCACAATGAGGCAAAACCCGTTGGAAACTCTCACTGCCTTCACAGCAAGAGTGAAGCAGTTGCTGATGCTTTTCAACGAGGCAGCGGTACTGAAGTACGGCGCAACGGCAGCCCCAGCTGTGAAGACACAGTTGGCGGACTTCGCCAAGAATGCCCTCAAAAGTGGAGTGAACAATCCCCACCTATGCCAGTACCTCCTCACTCTGGTAGAAAATGATCTAGAGCAGCTGATACAAAAGGCTCTAGATATGGAAAAGTTACAAGCAGGCACAGTTTTCGTCCAAACGCCGCTAACGCAACAGCCATATCCAATGGCACCAATAGACGCTAGTCTTCGAGTTCGGGCTCTCAGCCGAACTCCCTACAATCAAGCACCACAGCCACCCATGTATGCATCAGCACGAGCACAAGAGCCCAGGCAGTTTAACAATCCCCCATACGTACATGCTCCACCATTACGCCCGCCGTTTCCACGAAGCGATTCTAGACAACCGGATACACAAAATCTGGTACAAAACATCACCTGTAATTTCTGCCAGAAGCGGGGACACACCTACACGGAGTGTCTAAAACGCAAAAACACCCCCTTCTGCACTAACTGTAGAAGTTACGGGCATGACATTCGCGACTGTCGAAACAACCAAACACAGTCTGCAAATCGTTTCACACGAGGATCGCCTAACAATCAACCACAGTCAGACCCGAACAATACAAAAGGCCCCAGAGTCTTTAACATAAGACAAAAATGTGATTTTTGTGGGCGCCGTGGACATAAGATCGACGAATGTCGACAAAAGCAAAAGTGGGAGGATAAAAAGCAGGGAAACGACAAAGAGTCGACCCAAAACTCCCCGGCTCGACTATAAACCCTACTAGCAATAAAAAAGGGTCTTCTCAGCCACCCAACTTCAGTGTGCCCACCGCCAGACTTCCTCTAGACATAGGTCTGAATGGTCAGGCCCAGCTAATAGTGGACACCGGCGCTGAGATCAGTATAATTAAGAAAAAAGCTCTCAAATCTCGCGAGCTAATAAACCCCAACACAAAACTAACGCTTCAAAGCCCTTTTGGCACCGGAAAAACCTTAGGAAGTTGCCAAGGAAATTTCATGCTAAAAAGCAACTTACCGTGCAACTTTCAGGTGGTAAAAAACATCCCATGTATTTCCGACGACGGCTTGCTAGGAAATGATTTCCTAGCCAAAAACTGTAATGTTGAGGGACCCAACAAGGTTCTGCGATTTCCTCGCACGGAAACCAATCCAGAAGAGTTTGCTGTTCCATTAGAAACCGCATCGGACAACCCGTGTTCACAAAACACAGTCACAAAGAGACACTGGTAGAAGATATTAAACCCGACGGGGATACACCTTCTACCCGAAGTGTTCTCAAAGCTTCTCAGTCAGAGGAAGTCGGCTGTGATAAAAAGAACGCGATAAGGGTGAATTGATTACCAAAAATCTGGGTTATAAGACTGGCCAGCATCAGGTAAATTTAAATGAACCTGTGTGCATACCAGCAAGGTCTCAGATCGTAGTCAAAGTTCCGTTGCAGTTGCAGGAAGAAATGCTCAGTCTGTCAAAAGAAATAGACGACGGAGTCTTCTTAGCCAACAGCTTGCTCTCAGCTGGGTTAAAGGCAGTCCCTATAGGAATCCTCAACACACGCAGTTCACAAGTAGTCCTAGAAAGCGTGAACCTAAATCTGGTTCAGATTAAAGACTACACTGTCGTCCCCATCAAACGAGAGCCAGATAAAGATATTACAACAGCCCATCCTTTGAATCCCATGAGTCGAAATGACGGCGATGGTGAGCATCAAAATATAAGTAGATCTAAGATTAAGAAAATAGGGCGTAAGAGCCCCCAGTCAACTAAGCAGTCATAAGAAACTGCTCCAAGACGCTTGCGGGTCCCCTCATGAAAACCCCAACGTCAGGCGCTGTCCAGCACACAAACGGTCTGCCGGTAGCAACTCCCGCAGATCCATCTGACCCAGCGCCTCTCATATATAAAACAAGTAGGTTAAGAGGTAAAATACATAAGGATAGTAAAAATATAAAATCAATAAATAAGAATAGATTTAAGAGTAATAAAAATAGGGCAATAAGCGCCGATCAGAAGGCCACCCTACAAAATATACGATATCTGTTCACAAACGATGTCGAACAAGAAGACACCAGTAATCAGCCCCGCCTCACCAGACTAGAGCAAGAACTCAGTCTGGATGAAACTCTAAACACTGAGGAAAAAGCCTCAATCACAGATCTCTGTTATGAATATGAGGACATATTCTTTTTAAAAGGTGACAGGCTTACACATACCAACGCCATCACCCACGACATCCCTCTGGTGCAAGACCAAGCACCAATTAACCAAAAGATGTACCGGTTACCAGAGACACAGCGAAATGTCATAAATGAGCAACTCAGAGAAATGCTGGACAACGACATTGTCCAGCCCAGCAAAAGCCCATGGAACTCGCCACTGCTAGTCGTCCCCAAAAAAGCGGGACCAGATGGTGAGAAAAGGTGGCGTGTCGTCGTTGATTTCCGTAAGTTGAACGAAAAAACGATTGGCGACGCCTTCCCGCTACCACGGATTGAGGATATCCTCGATCAACTGGGCCATTCAAGATACTTCACCACCCTAGACCTAGCCAATGGCTATCACCAGGTACTCGTCGATCCGAAAGATCGAGCAAAAACGGCTTTTAGTACCAACTACGGGCATTATGAATTCAAACGTATGCCGTTCGGGACTCAAAGGAGCCCCGGCCACATTTCAGCGTTTAATGAATTTCATATTAACTGGCCTACAAGGCCTAGAATGTTTCGTCTACTTAGATGACATCGTCATCTATGGAAAAAGTCTGGCAGACCACAATGAAAAGCTTCGCAAAGTCTTTGACAGGTTAAGAGAAAATAACCTGAAACTTCAACCTGAGAAATGTCAATTTCTCAGGCGCGAGGTAGTGTATTTAGGACACAAATGTTCTAACCAAGGAGCACTACCGGATCCTAGCAAAAACGGCATGCGTCCAAACTTTCCCCATCCCTAAGACAGTAAGGCAAGTACAATCATTTTTGGGCCTTGCCAATTACTACAGAAAATTCATACCCGATTTTTCGAAAACAGTACGTCCACTAACAAACTTACTCCGAAAGGATGTAAAGTTTAAGTGGACTGAGAAATGCCAAGAGGCATTTCAAAGCATTAAGAACGCTTTAATTTCCCCTCCACTCTTAATATATCCCGATTTTTCAAAACCCTTTAACCTTAGCACCGACGCCAGCAGCGAGGCTCTTGGAGCAGTTCTCTCTCAAGGAGAGGTAGGAAGTGACCAACCCATTGCCTACGCCAGCCGTACCCTGAACAAAGCCGAACGTAACTATTCCACGATTGAGAAAGAGTTACTGGCTATAGTTTGGGCGACTAAAAATTTCAGGTGTTATCTGCAAGGCCGAGAGTTCACGGTCTATACAGATCACAAACCACTCAAGGGTGTCTTCAATGTTAAAGACCCCACATCCCGTCTGGTGAGATTTCACCATAAACTTTCCGAGTTCAATTATAAAATTGAATATAAGCCCGGAAAGTACAACACGAATGCCGATGCTTTAAGCCGCATTCCACGGGATAATAACAAAGACAAGGAAACTACAACCTTCACGGTAGAAGCTATAGTCCACCATCAAATGGACTCGGATATAGAGGAGGAAAAACACTCATCGGACCAAAAGGAGTGTCTGCAATGCAATGCAGTAACCAGAGCCCAGACACGAAACATTCAGGAAAATGGAACAAACCAAGACAGCCAGTTCAAACAAAAAGAACAAACTCATCATCCAGAAGAGGCGCAGACCGTGACAGTCCACCTAGTACCAATCCACAAATCATAGACGAAACTCGTCCCCCTGAAGTAATCACAAGCCCAGAGGAGATTCAATTAATCTTAAAAGATTATCATGATTCTCTCTTTGGCGGCCATCAGGGAGTGATAAAAACCTATAAACGGATTCGAAGAAAGTACTGGTGGAGGCACACGCTTAGTGACATCAAAAAGCACATTAAGCGGTGTGCCAAATGTCAAACCATGAAGGCCTCACCACAGTGTAAAATGCCGATGGTGATTACAGACATAGCGGAACAACCATTCGATAAGATCTATTTAGATATAGTCGGCCCACTAGAGGAGACAGAATCCGGAAACAAATATATATTAACGTTTCAGGATAACCTCACGAAATTTGTAGATTGGTATGCCATACCGAATGGAGAAGCTATAACGGTAGCGCAAATTTTCTTCGACGAAATCGTCACGCGCTACCGCATTCCCAAAAGAATAGTCACCGATCAGGGAAGTAATTTCCTGAGTGACCTATTCAAAAGGGTATGCAAACTCCTTAGGATAAATAAGCTGCAGACTTCAGCTTATCATCCCCAATCAAATGGAGCACTCGAACGTGCACATAGACCGTTGATTGAATATCTACTAACTATAGTGGACGAAAATCCCAGCTCATGGGATAGTTATCTGCGAACCGCAGCTTTCGTGTACAACAACAGTGTACACGAAGGGACAAAATTAACTCCCATGGACTGCCTCTACGGCTTTACAGCGGACGTTCCGTCAACTTAAGGCGAGATCCTGAACCCGTGTATAATCACGAGAGCTACTACCATATTCTCAGGTATAAGCTTCAGAAGTCTTACGCCATGGCACGAAAAAACCTTCTGATGAGTAAACAACGCTCGAAAAATTACTATGACAAAGCTGTACGTCCCCTGACATTTCACAGAGGAGACAAGGTTCTACTCAAGAGCGAGAGTCGCAAACATAAGCTCTCCCAGATTTGGGTAGGACCCTATACGGTAACCGGCATCCCCAGTTCAGTAAACACAACAATTAAAATTCGCAAACGAGAGGTGACGGTACATAACAACCGTCTAAAACCTTTCTACGAATAAATAGGTGTCCATAGAAGCTAAGTAGTGTTAAGGTACATACATACATTAAATTAAAGAACAATAGAACCTAAGCTACAGAGTCAACAGAAAACCCATTTTAATATCCTATCCTATCCTCTCCTAGATGACAATGCGGTCAATAATTCTCTACGGACTGTTCCTGACCACAATAGGAGCCCTCGCGGAGGAACCTTACTCGATAACGCCCCTAAATAATACGGGAATACTATTTGAGGACCTTGGCAGCCTATCAGCTTACCACGACACTTAGAGCGTCATCACTGAGTTAGATCTGGCGGAGTTGGACAATCAGACAAAACTGGCGGAACGTGCGGAACACTACGTTCATCAATTATGTGGTAACAAATCCTTCGATCAAGATCTGTGTACCCTACAAACCAAACATGTACATGCCCTGATGGAAAACATCAAGAGACGCACCAAAGTCATTAAAGAGGCAGTGCCTAAATCACGCAAACCCCGATCCATCTTTGATGGGATAGGTAATGCGATGCACTATCTCTTTGGCACTACGGATAGCGGAAACGAACAAGAGGTGTACAGCCGGCTAAGCGAATTAGAGGTAAATACTC
The DNA here is from genome assembly GCA_963930735.1 of Dioctria linearis. Lineage (NCBI taxonomy): Eukaryota > Metazoa > Arthropoda > Insecta > Diptera > Asilidae > Dioctria > Dioctria linearis. The sequence goes on from OZ005740.1 coordinate 102,700,159, forward strand.
TAACCTTAGCTGATCTGGAAAAGCAACAGATCAGTGTAATAAAAACCACTTTTGAACAAATTCAAAAACCCTTATCCTCACTGTCTGAACGACAACATCAGATAACCAATCAGATTAACCATCTGCAGAACACAACGGACGATTTGATAGCCCACCAAATAAGACAAGAGATCGTTTCTAGTCTGACACTACAAATGATAGAATTGGAATTTAGACAACAAGCTCTACTGGACATAATAGTGTCCAGTAGAAATAATCAAATTCATCCCCTTTTAATTTCCCCAAACTATTTGCTAGAGATTTATCACAAATCTCACTCCACTTGTCCCAATCTACAGGACTGTTTGTCAGTTCTGTATCAAACAGCAGATCTTAAGACACATTTGTTGCAGGACAAATTAGTTATCCGAATCAAACTCCCCATTTTTAATATCCCCAAGATGAAAATCCAACAGATTAGATGTTTCCCCATACGGGTGGATCCAAAGCATTCATTAATACCTGATATCAAATATTCTCATGTGGCAAGCCAAATCCAGACCCAGGAATTTCTGTTGCTGAAGCCAGAGAACCTGAGATCTTTCAAAAAAATTTCAAAGGGAATCAAGGAAGATACGTGGATTGGTAACCTAAATACACCACTCACCAAAGCTACAAAAACAGATGAATGTGTTATCAAACTTCTATTCAATCCACTGGGCGAACACCCACAATGTAGCATCAGAGCCCAAATTCCCCCAAGAGACACAATAATAAAACTTAATAGACCGAATTCGTGGCTGTACTCCTTAACTGAAACTACTATAGTACATATAACGTGTACTCAACAGTTACTCACCCATCGTCTCGCAGGACAAGGAATCATGACAGTCAACGAACCATGTTCCTTGCAAATAGGGTCTAACACTCTGTATTACGAAGCAAAAATCTACATCCGCTAAGAGTTTTCCAACCAACCTACTTCCCAGGCACAAACGAAACGCAAGAGGAATTGGCAGAATATATGTCCAAGATATCCGCTCCTAAAAACCTTGATAAACAACCAACGTTACTCCTCGGAGATGATACAAACCAACGTATCCACCTAGATACAAAATCTCTAGACGAAATCCGTACCAAAGTGAACAGCATCCACTTTGGACCAAAGGCCAAGATTCCTCATATACTCTCTATTACATCCCTATCAATGACAGGACTCTTGTTGCTACTTATATCAGTGGTGGCATTAGCAAAATATATCGTCCCGGCATTCATGGCATGGATTGCTAAACGCAGACAACAGCCTACAGCTGAAAACGTTCCCATGGAACCGGTTTACGCAACACCCAAGAAAAGTTAAAACGGGCTCAAAGTCTCCCCAGAGCGAGATCTATACAAGTAGTATAATCAAAAAGATCTATACTCGTTGGTTGGCCCAGTCTTATTCTTTTGTTGCTGGCTTAGTACCCTTTCACTACACTGGTCTTAGATATAAGCTGAAATAATTTATAGCAAATAAGAAATAAAGCAACCAGATAAAATTAATATTATATAAGAATAAACTCTATTTAGTAGTACCTACGAACCCAAAATTTATAAACGTAAGTAGTACTTAGTAAAGCAGAAATAATAAATTAAATAAGCTAAAAAAATAAGGTAATAAATAGAAGAAAGAAAGGCATAAGATAATAGAATTAAAAACCAAAAACATAACCGAAGATTATTTACACAAGAATAATAATAATAAAAGTAATAAGTAAATAATATTTAGTAACATTAAGTATTACATAGAAATAGCTAGCTAGTAAAATATAGACATAAATACAGAAAATAGAAATGTAACGAAATAGCGACTTAAATTAGTAGAAAAAATAAGAAAAGATTTTTTTTTAACGACATTAGATATAGCAGAAATTATATATATTCCCATAAGAAATACATATTATATATATAGGTATATTGCTGTAAAAACTCAACCGAAAACCGACCAAAACCCAGGCACCAAAAACGCACCAACAACAACTTCCCCTGAGAATTATTCCTCTTCAAAGAATAATTCTCTTTTTCTCAGGGGGAAGGATTGTTATATACCTAAAGTAACAGAATTTTCATATAAAGAAGAAATAGAATTTTTCGTATAAAACCTGAAAAAGGGCAGAAAATAAAAATTATATTCATTAATTTTTCACATAAGCTAATCATGCTTAAAACATGGTTAGCTTATCTCTTAAATGGGCAAAGAAAATTGCATCAGCAATTTTCCTCACATACCATAAATTTTTCTCATAAAACGACTTGGGAAAAACAAAAGTTTCATTTTACACCCCAAGTCGTTTTACTTAAAAATTTCCACGACAAATTTTGCCTTCAGCAAAATTTGTCATTTCATCAATTTAATTAAAAAAGAAATCAAAAAGCAAATCGTACCTTCAGTACGATTTGTCGCGAAAAATACAACGTGTATGTACATACGTACATACATATTACGAAAAAAGTTTTCGCGATAAGAAACGCGCGCAGCATAAATGCATTGTATGTATAGGCGCGTCGCGATTTCAAACGGTGGCTGATGTTTTAAAAAGTGTAAGATTACATTTTTGAAGCCATCGTTCAAAGCGAATAATTCTGGACATGTTTGAACAAGTCCAGAATTGAAAAAGTAAAATTTTCTCAGGATAAGAAAATGCAATTTAGCATTTTCGATCCTGAACAACGGCTCTGGATCACGATGAATGTGATCAAGAGTTGAGTTGAATTTTTGTATCATAATACGGCGGTTCGGTAAACGATTTTTAAGAAGAAAAATTTGAGTTGTTTTGATTTTTCTGAAAAGATTTAAAAGGAAAACGTTGAGTTTGGTCTGATTTTGTGAAAAGATTAAAGAAAAAGATTGAAATAAGAGTTGAATTATAAACGAAAAAAATGGCGCGGTCTCGGGCCCGATTGGTGTAGAAAAGTTCCATTAAATAAAAGAAAAAAATGGTTTTGTAAAAGGTTTTTGAAAGTGTTTATGAAAAATATTCAAAAAAAAAAACAGGAAAAGTTTGTTTTAATTAGTTGCTGGTGAATAAAAAGGAGAAACGTACAAGTTCAGTGTTTTACTTAGAAATAAAAAAAAAAGCAGGGCAAAATAGATAAGAGCACAATTCAAGGAATAGCAGCGGAGAACCGGGAAGTGAAAGCTGTGAGTACCCCTGACAACTATACGTAGAAAAAATTAGAATACATATATATATATATATATATATATATATATTTAACAATATAAATATATATATATAACAAAATACCGGCTGCGCCAATTTTGTTATATATATATATTTATATTGTTAAATAAATATATATATATATATATATATATATATATATATACATATGTATTCTAATTTTTCTACGTATAGTTGTCAGGGGTACTCACAGCTTTCACTTCCCGGTTCTCCGCTGCTATTCCTTGAATTGTGCTCTTATCTATTTTGCCCTGCTTTTTTTTTATTTCTAAGTAAAACACTGAACTTGTACGTTTCTCCTTTTTATTCACCAGCAACTAATTAAAACAAACTTTTCCTGTTTTTTTTTTTTGAATATTTTTCATAAACACTTTCAAAAACCTTTTACAAAACCATTTTTTTCTTTTATTTAATGGAACTTTTCTACACCAATCGGGCCCGAGACCGCGCCATTTTTTTCGTTTATAATTCAACTCTTATTTCAATCTTTTTCTTTAATCTTTTCACAAAATCAGACCAAACTCAACGTTTTCCTTTTAAATCTTTTCAGAAAATCAAAACAACTCAAATTTTTCTTCTTAAAAATCGTTTACCGAACCGCCGTATTATGATACAAAAATTCAACTCAACTCTTGATCACATTCATCGTGATCCGGAGCCGTTGTTCAGGATCGAAAATGCTAAATTGCATTTTCTTATCCTGAGAAAATTTTACTTTTTCAATTCTGGACTTGTTCAAACATGTCCAGAATTATTCGCTTTGAACGATGGCTTCAAAAATGTAATCTTACACTTTTTAAAACATCAGCCACCGTTTGAAATCGCGACGCGCCTATACATACAATGCATTTATGCTGCGCGCGTTTCTTATCGCGAAAACTTTTTTCGTAATATGTATGTACGTATGTTACATACACGTTGTATTTTTCGCGACAAATCGTACTGAAGGTACGATTTGCTTTTTGATTTCTTTTTTAATTAAATTGATGAAATGACAAATTTTGCTGAAGGCAAAATTTGTCGTGGAAATTTTTAAGTAAAACGACTTGGGGTGTAAAATGAAACTTTTGTTTTTCCCAAGTCGTTTTATGAGAAAAATTTATGGTATGTGAGGAAAATTGCTGATGCAATTTTCTTTGCCCATTTAAGAGATAAGCTAACCATGTTTTAAGCATGATTAGCTTATGTGAAAAATTAATGAATATAATTTTTATTTTCTGCCCTTTTCCAGGTTTTATACGAAAAATTCTATTTCTTCTTTATATGAAAATTCTGTTACTTTAGGTATATAACACAATGAACGTTCTAGAAATATATGCGAAGAACCACTTCAAAAATCAAACTTGCACAGATAGGTGACGATACGAAATTACATACGGGCATTCATCTAGGGTGTCAGAAGAATTGGTCTTATTGTTAGACCAATTCAGACTTTTTTGCTTGTTAATTCAAATAATTGAAAAAGTACTTTTGATCTGTTTTTATTTTATGCCTATTTATATAAAAAAATATACATATTTGTATGTACAAGCCTGGGATCACTGTTAAATTTAAGAGGATTTTAATGATACAAAATTTATAGTCCAGCGAAATAATCCGAACAAAAACTAGAGATCGTCATTAATTTGTTTCGGACTTTAATTTTGAGCGTTGGTGTAGGGTGGTCTTGTGGCTGGTATTGGCCCGATAAGTATTGGCCCGATAATGTGGTATCCCAGGGCCTAACCAAAGGGGTGCAAGGTAATAAAAATACCACCGAACGCGCGACAATCTATTTTTTAAAAAAAATTAAAAGTCCTATTTTATTCAAAATATGATTTTAAATAAAAAAGTCCGTGGTGATCAATCCCTATCTTGTAAGGGCGAGAAAGAGAAAGCGAAAAAAGCTAAAGGTGGACACATCGCTATATCCACGAACATGTGTCTGAATATTTCAATCCTGGAACATTTTGGTTCTAGAGCTAGCAGCCAAAAAAAGCGTGAATTTGTTAAGGAAGGAACGGAAAAACTGCGGGAGTGAAGAAAGTTATTGGACTATACATATGTTGCACAATGTTTGCGTTCATGTTTCGCTATCGTGACGTTTCTCGGAATATTTTTCATTTTTCTTAGAAATTTTGGCTGGTTGTTCAAAGCGAAAAAATATATGATGATCCGTTCCTTAGCGTTCAGGATTTCAGTTGACTGCGATTGCGTAAGCGTGGGAAAAACATAAGCAAATGCGGTTGTGTGCACCTCTTGCCTGTTTTAAATTGTTGCAACCCAGCAAACAATTTGTCGAACGTCCGCAACAGCGAAACTGAAGCGTCAATTGAGCTACACAATGCAAAACTTGAGAGTAAATGCGACAGAGCTAAAAAGCATGAGCGCTATTTTGTGCCCGAACTTCTGAGAATTTTACAGTTTCACGACTTTCGGTTCTATTTTTATACCCTAGGAGAAATCATAAACTGAGTATACCAATTTTGTTATTCCATTTGTAACGCACAGAAATGATGCTAGTACAGAAAAAGGGTTGGACACCCATGCATATTGTTTTTATTATTTTGATTTTTGCATGTACGTCTGTGCATCCATCTCTCCGTCCGCCCGTTCGTCTGTTCGTCTGTCTGTCCGTCCTCACAACGGGAGTGTGTGTAGACTTAGGGAGCTGATAATTTGCGCACGGGCTTTTTGAAAACAAAGTAAATATAAGTAAATAAAAGTTCGAAGAATCAGTCATATCTTTCGACGTTTTTAATGTACTGAATAGTTTTTCAAAGTATGAAATGCTATGAAATTGGTTATAAACAATTTTACTGCCCGACGACCCGACCTAGAAATATGTTTTGGAAAAACTACTTCAAAAATCAAACTTGCACAGATAGGTGACCATACGAAGTTACATACGAGGATTCATCTAAGATATCATAAGAATTGGTCTTAGACCAATTCTAGATTTTTACATATTCCATTCTGAGCTTGCATTTCAGCGCGAACAGAAATTTGTCGTGTTTGTGTTTCTATCAGTGAATTGAAACAGGTGAGCAATTAAAATTACATTTAATTAACATTTAAGGTAAAATAAGGGACTGCATTTATAGGAGACTTGATTGATACAAGGATAGGTTAATAAATTGTATTCATACGTAGATGGGATAGGCTGATATCGCTAATGATTAAGAAGTAATTTCGTTTGCGAATCGCCAAAGTTATCGTTACCATTTTGAGTAATATCCACTTTGGATACATTTTGTCGGAAAAGGAAGGCAAAGTCTATCCGAAGTAATACCACCAATGTTCTGTCAACATTTGCTCCCGCTTGAGGTTTCGCTTTCATATCTCATTTGAATTCACTAGCCAAATTTAAGTTCCACTTTGTGATATTTTTTTCCGTTTCGAATTGGGTTCGCAATGTTTGCTGGGAATGTTTCATGCCGCAACGGGTGGAATATGAGATTTCCTGCTATACAGGGAGAATGGAATGTAATAAATTATTGGTATAGATGAGATGTAGAGTTATAGATAGTTGTGATCTAATACATTATTGGTATAGACTAGATCGGTGGGATCTGGACTGGTTAGATGGGTACGGTACATTTTTTAAAAATTTATTATTTACAAATCAAAGTTATGTAAGATTTGCAGATGTTTCCGTTTTTATTAGAAAACAAAAAACGTTAGCTTATTCGCAATACGATTTACTGCAATAATTGTGTTTTGCAATTTTCAAATCAAATCAACTTAAAAATCATTTATTTTAAGTACCACCCATATTTTATCTACACACAACGTTGGGCACTATGAGAATAAAGAGAACAATTATAGATTAACAAATGAGAAAAATAAGTAATAAAGTCATTACATTCATTAACATGAATGGTTGAAAACCAGACTAGACACTTCGTTATAAGTATTCGTAGGAGTAGAGCAGATAAGATAATAGTAAGAGCAATCGTAGATTATGCATACTAATCAAACATGTACAGAGAAACAACCTAAAAACAAAAAGAAACAATTAGCAAATATAAACAAAAGTATATTCTCAGATAACTTATGAGCTAAGATATAGTTCAAAATCATTAACGCAAATCTGATACCTCCGCCTAAGAACAAAAATGAACCCGCCAGAGAGAGAAAAACGACATCAGCAACAAATCAAGAGCAATTAATAAACAACAGCTCTCACTAAATAAATTTGCTGCCACCAAGTAGCTGCAGCATTACACTTGTCATCATCATTCGTGAGGACGTGCCACCGCTCTGTACATACAGAACGCCAAGCACCGCCAGCGATCATACAGACAACTATTTTCAAGTTTTTTTCTAAAGACCCATCTAACCTGTGCATTTCGACAGTATGAATAGAGCGCTAGAAATAGAAGGAAATCAGTGCGGCCAGAGCATTCCTACAATCAGATCAGCGGTGCTGAAGCCATATTGAAGTCTTGAAATATCTAAACTAGAAATATTGATTCTAGTATATACTAAAAATATTAATTTTGGTATATTATCCAAAATTACTAAAAGTTTTGACTTTAGTATATTTAACGTGCTAAGAGTATTACTCTTAAAAAATAACCCCAAAAATACTACAAGTATTGAGTCTAATTTTACTAGGAGCATTGAACTTAGTACATATTCGTATATTTCTTTGCAAATATACATTAGAACACGCTAGCGCATATAAATGCAGCATTTCTGCTCAGACAAATCCTTGCGTTCCGAGCCATCATTCGAGACAGATCGGCAGTGCTGAAGCCTAGTGAAGTCTTAAAATTACCAAACCTAGGGGATTTAACACCCTAGTAAATTGTATTAAAGGCATTGACTTTAATACTTAATCCCAAAAAATATTAGAAGTATTATAGATTAATCTCGCTGGAACATAAATACTTACAGCATTTCTTCTGGACCTAATAATTGCGTTCAGACCTCTCAAACAGGACAGATTGGCAGCTCTGTGGTCATAGTGAAGTCTTGAACTCCCAAAACCAGAAAATTGAATCTGGTATATACTTACAGCATTGACTTCAGTATATTATTCGACACTGTTAAAACTCTTGATTTTAGCGTGCTTCACGTATTAAGAATTTGCTCTTAATACATCACCTAAAATTGCTAGACACATGGATTCGATAATAACCAACATATTAGAAATATTAATTACGTCATCCAAAAAATCACTAGAAATACTGATTCTAGAATTACCAAAAATAAATTCGTGTATTTGTCAGCAAATGTACAATTGTGCTCCTCGACCATAGAAACCACTCTACTCGTATTAACTTGCTGCATATGCTCACGGTGCTGCCAAGCTATTACGTGTGCGCACATCAATTTGCTACACTAAATTGAAGCTAACCTGCTACTTACGCACGTCAAATTGCTACACTAAATTGCAAACTCGGCTGCTACGTGTGTGCCAGGTTAATTCGCTAGTGATTCACTCTCTGCAAACAAGTCGTTATACGGCACTTAATTTTACAACATTGATGGCATTTTTATTAGTAAAAATAACATTTTTAGAATCATACTGGCTGTGAATTAAACGTTATCTCTCATTATTACAGATTAAAAAACACGCATTTTCGACCAACGTTCTTATTTTGATTCCATAGTTTCATTAGATTATCATTTCATAGGATTTTTACTTTTTGAATTTTTATCTTGTACCTTTTATTTTCATTGGATTTCTTTTAGTGGTTTAAGGCTTAGCAAATAAGAAAAATTATAATTTGGAGTGAAATAAAAAGTTGAAGTATTGACACCATTTTGTTATTATTTCCAAACCTTTATGATTCGGTATCTTTCTTTTTTATGACTAGACCTGTCATGGGCCTAGACAAATTGAAATGAGTCAGTAAGAATAAAATAATAATAAAATTACCCAGGTAGGCAAGCAAAATTTGTATGCAAAGGTGTGGTAGATCTTAATGCTTTGGGTGAGGAGGGGTTAGAGTTTTTTTTTCTTAAAATGTTATGAATAACACTATAACTTCTGGAAAATATATCCTTACACCTCAAATGATAATAAACCGTCCAAATTCATGCTTTCCAATAAATTTTCAATCACCTCCACACCTCCTGTAGGCAGCAATAATAGGTACATGTGAGTGTCAAATGAATTTTAATATACCGAAACATCTAAATACCTAAATACTTAATACACCTAAAACAATAAAACCATCGAGTATGCAAACTGCAGACATAATGAACCAGTAAGAAAAAAATTTAAGGAAAGAATCATCATATCTCTTTTCGCTTTACACAAAATTTCCAAGAAAAAATCAAAAATTTTCCCAATTACGTCACGTTAGCGAAATATGAGCGCAAATATTGTCCAATATATAGTCCGATAACTTTCTACACTCCGCCGTTTTTCGGTTCTTTCTTTGACAAATTGACGTTTTTTTTGGCTGCTAGCTCTTGAACAAAAATGTTGCAGGATTGAAATATTCAGACTCATGTTAGTGGATATAGCGATGTGTCCACCCTTAGCTTCTTTCGCGCCCTTAAGAGGTAGGGCTTGATCAGCATAGACGTTTTTATTTAAAACCATTTTTTGAATAAAATAGCACTTTAAATCCGCGCGAAATAAGTAGATTCTTTATTTTAATAGTGAACAATATAAAAACGTTATAAAAACAAAATACTTTTAAGTTTCTTAAAAGACTTTATTATATTAAAAATGAAAAACTAATCCAAAATATCTAATTAATTTTACTTTGTTGAAATAGACAAATACATCCGACGAACTCCGTTACCACGACTCAACTCTTTTCAACTGAAGCTTCCTTCTCCATGATCTATTTTCTGTGCTTTTAAGTATTTTGTTGTTTTTAAGTAAGTCACGTTTTGTGACCGGAAGTAAGGAATCTTGTTACTTAGTTTCATAGAGTTTTATCTCCATGAAATTAAGTACGGAGTCTTATTACTTTTGGCTTATGAAATTATTTGTTGATGGGGCTTTTATTTAATAAATTCTTTATGAGACTAATGTCTCCAATCTATGGGAAAATTCTCGTTCCCATGGGGTAATGGAGGTATCGTCTTTGGCCTTGATGTAACATCTCTTTCCTTTAGAGGAAAATTCCCCTGAATTTTATATGTGACCTGTCCCTTGAGTTTCAGGTACAAAAAAAAATATTATCAAAAATATTACTAAAATAACTATTCCTATTCCAATATTGAAATATAGGTGACTTTTCTTTTCATATTTATGCTCTTTTATATGTTCTAAATTTTGAATTTGCTTCACTACCAGTTCGTTAAATGTTAGCTTGCTACTTTCAACAGGTATCTTAACACTATTCGGTATTACAAATCGTTGTTCAAACGTTTCTTTTTTATTTCTATAAGTTTGATTATTTAAAGAAATTTCACAATTATTAAAACTTAACAAATAGTTGCCATTCAAAGTTAAAATTCTTTCATCACAATTGCTACTCAAAGTTGAGTTTACATGATTTTTTAATAATAATAAACCTTCTTCTAATTCTTTTATCTGGATTTTGGTGTTTTTTATTTTCACACACTTATTTGTTTTAATACATATATCAAATTCTCTTAGATCTTTATAACCTGGATTTTATGTGTATTGATACATTGTGTGGTTTATTTAATGATTTTTTGTTCTTCTAATAATAATTCCAAAAGTTGCTTGTGCTATCCGTACATCAGTTCAAGATATCACTAAACTAACCCCCTATTTTATTAACTTTGGTCGAGAGACGGTGCTTCATGGTCGAAGCCATCGAAGATTAGGAACTGAAGAAAGGTACGATCCAAGCATTAGGGCTAGGGCAATGAAGCAAGTTATAGAGGATGTGAGGAACCGATTGCTAAAAGCTCTTTCAAGGTAGTAAAGGTCGTCTCACCTTGGACGTATGAATTGTCAGATGATAGTGGACAAGAACGCGGTACATGGCATGCGAAAGATCTCAGGCCATATACGAGAGATATTCCCAATGAGTAGAAAGGTCGTATACATTTATAAGTTGGAATAGCTGTATTATTTGTAACAATGGATGAATTATGCAAAATTGAATTACACTTAAGCATAGATTCCGGTCGCCCTAATAAGGCATCCACCCAGCATCACTGGACAACTATAGAGTATTAATTAGCCGCTTAACTCCGTTGCGGTTGATACTCTTTTGTTTGACCATTGCACCATTTTACTTCATATGGTGTCGTCAGGTAGGCCTCAGCTTACCGGCTATTCCAATTTGTTAATTTGTTTAGAAATAGTCCCTCAAACGCAGATTGTCACCCGCGGTATACGGTTCATGGTGTTGGGATTGCACGTAGTGCGAAGTCCAGTGAGCCCAGCCGGTAGCCGCAGCCAAATGGAAAGAAAGATACAAATTTGTTTTGGGAGCGCTGTTATCCCAGTGACGTCTGTTGTAAGTGTTAAAGAACGTATGAGGAACTCGTGGAGGAAATCGCTTATTCACAATGATTCCCGAGAGATACTTCTCCAAATCTCCGGGTTTAATTTTTTAAATCGATGCTAATTAAGCTCTCTTTAGATGGGATAGAGGTTGGATGGTAGGACGTTTTAATTTCTGCCTACGAGTGAAGTTATTCTCGTTCCAGTCCGGGTAGTATGGAATTAGGTTTTGATTGGTGAGTATTAATATTAATTAGAAATGCTTTCCTTTGTTTTATTAGGAAATTGGGATTAAAATGTATGACCTCGTCTGAGGTTACACCATAGTTTGTAGGAAAAAGATCGTTCATTCTTGAGCAACAAAAGGAAAGAAATGAAATTTAAACGGATTCAACTAGAAGTTGTTATAAAGGAAACGATGGAGCAGAAGAGGCTCTTTTAGGTTATAAGTCCCGTTGGGAAACAATTTTTTTTATATTTGATAAGGTGTGGACATTTATCCATGTTAAACGACATCCGTCCATTTGTATAACTTTATATGTAGATTTCAGATCGAAAATTCCAGCTTTTATTATCTAAAATTACGATTACTTAGGATGGATTTAGTGACTCCGTATGCCCTAAAAGTAATTTTGAAACGAAACTGTGTCGATTCCAGCCTTGAATTAAGAAGAAAACGGTTAGACCACATTCATTACTCCGCTTCCATAGGCATAGCGGGATCTCTGTCATGCATTCGATGCGATTTCTCACGTGCTTTATGGGAAGCTATTTATCTCTAATTGCAAAAATTAAGTGACTTCCCTCTTACCATTTTAATTAAAGTAACATACATAGGCGTGTAATTCCGGTTTTGTAGGAGATTTCTAGGAAACCTCCCGGAGGAAGAGGAGGTGTGTTACGGTCTCTGGGGAAAATCGACCTTATTGTGTAACGTGTTTGTGCTTGTCTCATCCACAATAATGTAATTTTTCTTTTGCTTTGAGCTCGTAATACTGCAGATCCTCTTTTTCAGGCATTGACTTTCCGGCTGTCCCGGGTCGGTTCTATTACTCCTATCCCACTGGGAAAAGACAAGATTGGAGCTGAATCTATTACTGAGGGTCACTTTGGAGCTGATTGTCTTAGAGAACGTTTGAAGGAAATTCTATCTGAAGGGGATCATCTATTGAATTTCGCAAAATATGGACGCCAACGACTTGGAAATGCGGTTGACTATATCCAGCTATTTGCATACGCTGATGATATAGATGACCGAACATTGGATACTCTGCAACTTATTTCTAGCGAAGATATAGCAAGGAACGAAGCAAATGTCTAAACACTAATTAAGAAGAAACATTATTTGTGAACGGGTGACATTGGATGACGCCGAAAATCAAAAGTGAAGGAGAGTTTAAAGGCTATCGATAATCTTTACACAGAGCTAATTGAACTGTGTTAGGATCCGAAACGAGAAGACGACAAACTGAATTGTGATACATCTAAATATTGTAAAATTAGTTAAGGCCTTAAGCATTTATAAGTTCCCATTTATTTTAGCATTCGAATTGTGTACAGTAAAATCCATAACGTAGTTTTATCGTTCCACGCTCTCTAGCGATTCCTAGAAATATTTAGTCTTAATAACTAACCTGTAACTAGTCCTAAGAATTTCGTTCCGTTGGAACTTAGCGTATAACTTTATCACACTATACTTTAGTGACGTCAATCAGTTACACATTTCAAAAGTACCAATTTCGTTAAATTGTTCTCCACTGCGGTGTTCACTGCTCTTCACCTCGGTAGCGATTGTCTTAAAACGCAGCCGTAGTTGTGAAATCTAAACTTAAAATGAATATACATACAGTCCAGGATTCCTTAAAGAAAAAAAATATACTAGAACAATAGCGTTGGAAAGCGCCTAAATAAAGAAAATAAAGTAAATGAAATAAAATAAATACATAAAGAAACAAATAAAGTCCAAGGCTGACACAACCGTAAAAGAATGAACCAGAACGTATTCAACATGTACACACTAAGCCCAAATATACTGATATAAATAAAATACAAATAAATAAAGTGCACAAAGTATAATTATAACAAGGTCAATAGACTGATAAATTAAAAATTAAAACGAACTAGCAACACAAGCCGCGGGTGAACTAAAACATGCGTAATGACAATTAACCTACAAGACCCGACCACTTATAAACTAAGCTATAAATCAAAACAAACTATGTAATAATATGAACCATAAAACACATGCAATAATAATTAATCGACACGTCCCGACTAATGATGAAATATGGTGACAAATGTGCGCCGAGTACTCGTAAAATAGAATCATAAGCGAATTAATGTAAACTGCACCATGCGAACGCAACAGCCAAGACATATGTAAGCCTAAGCGTCAATCACAGCGTGCGAATGCATTTACGAAAGTGACAGCGGGCGCCAGTACCATACGGACATTCGAACAAAAATAAGTAAAGAGATTCGACATAAAAGTGGCCGTCTCGCTTTCCTGATGGTAATCAGCGTATATGGACGTGTGCTCAAAAAGAAAACCTCGAAAGAAAAGTTTTAAAAACGCGAAGTAAACTAAACGTATAAAACTGTAAAGTGAGGAAAAGGAGAAAAGTTCCAAGTTTCGGCCTAAATCAGTGAAAGGCTAGGAAAAGAAGGAATTCTGGACTCGCGGGCATCACATTGGACAACGGGATTGATCCGTTAGTTATTCAGGGGAGAAGAGCAGCAATACGCGCAGCCCTAAAGTTAAGTAGTTCTTTTGTTTTTCCATGATATCTTAGGGTGCTGGGGAATAAAAGATTAGTTAAATGCCAAGAGTTGCAAATGGAATGTCGGTGTAACTGGTTGGCTGATATACCAATGGAATTTTATAAGTATGCATTCTAGTGAGTTTTTTTTGTAAATCATATGTCGTTCTAAAAAAAGTCAATAAGCTGCCTTGAAGTATGTATGGCAAACATTTCTTTAAATTAGTTACTCTAAAGTTGATTTAAAATTATAAAATGATAATCTCTCTATATAACTATATGTATCTTAGTAAGGGTGAACTTTGATACCGCTAGCACGACTTCAGAGCGTGTACATATATTCTAGTAAGTTCCTTGGAACCATAGTTGCGGGGGGGGGGGGGGGGTAATGTGGGTCAGTTTTTTGATCAGCTTACCTCAAGGAATCGCGTGGTATACCGGAAGGTATCTTGATCATAATCACCCTGTATATGTGTATTTATGCCTATATGTACATGTGCGTGGAACGTTCCTTAGAAGTAATAATAGTGATAATTTTCGTTCGGAGCCTTTACCGTGTTATCAGTTTCTGCAAAATATATATATTTTTATATGGGCCTAAGTGGGATTTTCTTATTTTGTTTTATTTATTTTTTTTGAGTTCAGTGTTAGTACACATAATTTCACAGGTGTTGGACAACATCCCGGTTTCGTGATTTAACCGCTTAAAAGAAAATCACGTGACGCTCAACACTATCTATCAACCAACCCCCCCATCTCCTGAGCCAGCACTGGCTGCGTAATAGGGGTTACGTAGCCGCTTTTAAGTATTCTTTATGAGACTAATGTCTCCAATGTATGGAAAAATTCTCGTTCCCATGGGGTAATGAAGGTATCGTCTTTGGCCTTAACGTAACACGCGCATGTGCAAATAGATTGTGATGCGTTCGGGGGTATTTTTATTGTCTTTCACCCCTTTGCTTTGGCCCTTAGACACCATGTTTTTGCAACAATACTCCCAGGATTATCCTATACTACGTCTTGATTGTAAAAATTAAGAAAACGAATTTTGTTTTGGCTTAGAAAACTAATTTTGATAATAGTGATACGTGTGTAATGGACTGGATTAACAAATAAGCTGAATCGGTCAATTTGCCGTTAGCAGATGCGTCAACCTAAGAATCTCTATGGCGGCAACAAATTTTCTCCGAGATACAATGCGGTCCTTCTAATAAGCGACAGATGGCAGCCCATCTTCAGGTTAATCTGGTATAGTGAGCAAAACTATTCAAGCATCCTCCTGGAAGAAAGAAGTAATCGTAAAATTTCTAAAGAAGGTATATCCGGATATTACCATTGGGGCGGATTCACGCTACTGAGCTCGGTAAAATGGTAATTCGTTCGAGATAAAGGGTAATACCTTTGATAGGCTACAAGTTCTGAGTCCCATCAGAGTAAGAAGATACTCTTTAAGTCCTCTCGAAAACTCAATGTACTGACTACCAAATTAATACAATAAAATTTAAAAAATTTAAATTTTATTGACCAAAAAAACTCCGTAATTGGTGTTTGTCCTTGAGATATTTTCAAATAGAATGCATTTATTCATACTGAGCTTCAGCTTTGCATCTCTTAGTCGTTAAAATACGTCCAGTAAGTTGTTTCTATGTTCCTCGAATGTCCTTCTGATTACTTTGATGTCATCTGGGTAGATAAGACATGTTTTCAGGTTAATCCACTTAAAACACATTCGATGAGTCATTCGAATGCGGCTGAAACATTCTATAATCTAAATGGCATAAGTTTGAATAGCCATATACCACTTCCAACTGAGAAATCAGTTTTCGCTCGGGATGTAATTTCACTTGCCAGTAACCACTCTTCAAATCCAGTATGGAAAGGGTGTCCAATGTGTCATCAATCATTGGTAACGTGTAGCTTTCCTTTCTCGTTACGTTATTTAGTTGGCGGTAGTCTACATAGAATCGGGTGCTGCCATCCTTTTTCCTGACCAGAACAACTGGCGATGTCCAAGGTCTTTTAGATTCCACTATTACGCCTTGTTCTTCCGTGGAGTTTATCATATCTGCTAGTCTGCGTGATATCTGCCGAATGGGCCTAGAATCTCCTGTATTGACTCCGTGATGGACAAGATTTGTCTTACCGCAATCATCGTCATTTATTGCAAATAATTCCGAGAATTCATCGATCACCTCTTTAGCATCGTTATATTGTTGCTCACTTAAAGTATTGCACGAATGCAGTTTCCGAACCTGTTGAGTAGTAGCTGGTACAGGCTTTGTCTCCGTGACATTACTTCCATTATCTAAATTAATAATCCGGTAAACGGGTTCGCAATTTCCAATTATAGCACCTTCTTTTAGTTGTACCTCATTTTCGGATGAGTTGAGCACCCTGCTTGGAATCGGCAGGTCCCGATGTCATCAGTAAGCTTTGTGTATACTAGCGTCTCGGAGCCTGCAGGGAGAATAGTATTCTCATAGACCATCGTTCTTACTTTTTTACTCCTCCCCGTATCCGTTCTCCATCATCTAGATATACTTTAAATGTGGTCATGAAATCTACTCCAAGAATGCATTCGTCCGTGATGTCTGAAACCATGAAAGTGTGAGGAAATAGTAGTTCGCCTAGTTGGGCATCCAAAGTTATTTCTCCAAAAACCTGTGCTGCTCCACTTGCTATTCTTAGGAAATATTTCGTGGTGTTGTGAAGCCAATTGTTCTTGACAAGATTCGCTCTAATAATTGATCTCGAAGTTCCAGTGCCGATAGTAACTGCGGAGTCATTTTTTCCTGCAGTTAAATATGCAACTCAACAGCTATTATTTCTCTGCAACTAACTATGCTACCTGAATGATGACTTCGCGGCTGTCCATTCCACCAACCAACATCTGCCCGAAGTTTGTTTTTATATATTTCCCGACTGCTATACAGGGGAGCTGATGCGACTATTCGCTGCTTAATTTTTAGTCTCTCCCCGAATAGCTTGCTTGTTGGTTTTTTGGTATTCTTTTTTATCTTCCTTTTTTGTCATTCCATCCGTCGGCGTTTTCTACGATACCTTGGGAGGTGTCCCGATATGTTACAATTTCAGCATCGAAGAATACCACGTGAAGAAGGGTTCTATTGCAAGTACATTCTTCTACCGAAATTTTTCTCACTCGTTTTGCACTCCGGGAAGCTTGTCTTGCTGATTCGCCATGCTACTGAATCCTGTTGCGTAACTGGAGGTGATATACTTGCTGCATGTGCTCATCTCCATAACGCAATTCTATCGCTTGTATTAATGAAGTGAACGCACAATGTTTTTCAATTGGTATTGTTTGTAATAGCTCTGACGCAGGACCTCGAAGTGCTTATACCAGAGCTGTAGATTTATTTGCATCATTCCATCTATTTAATCCGGAAGCAGCTTCGAATTTATCTCTTGAAAATATGCCACGAATTTTGTCCACCAAATATTATGAGTTTAATTCTGCCTGAACCTGATATTTCAATTCCTTCGTGTCGACGTTGTTAATGCTTCATCCTTTCCATATCGAATTTTGTTCATCTAACGAGTTTTTCAGAAAATTTTTCTGTTCCTCCACAGTTTTTACACAATTCGTGAGAGAAATTTTTTGTTCGCCCAAACGGTATTCCACAGATTTCTTCTGATCATCCAAACGGAATACCAAAGAATTCTTTTGTTGTTCCAAACATGCCTGCAACGAATTTTTCTGTTCCTCATTAGCCTTCTTCTGCTCATCTAATAAGGATTTCATAGAATTCTTTTGTTCCTCATTAGCATTCGTTATCTGCAGAGCTAATGAAAGTTCCAGTTTGCTCTTAAAGTACCCAAAAGTTATTCCATGTTCTTCTCAGACTTTGCTTCAACTTCCAGGTTCTTTCGAAATATTTTTGAAAATAAATGTATCAGGATTTGTCCCTTCCATTTCCAAAGCTTGTCTAAGTCGCTCCATTAGAACATTCTTTATGCCTGCCGTGTGTAATGACCATTTTCCCAACACCATTTTCAAATCTTGTACTCGAAGCTCCTCCAGCTTGGGTCCCATTGCTTTAGATTATCTTCCAGAACTTTCTCCTACAGCACAAAATTCCGCTCAATTTCACACAGTTAATCACACTTTCTTTTAAGTCAAATGCCACACTTTAGTTCACGAATATATCCCACTTCTGACACCAATATTTACGAAAATGGTGTTTGTTCGTTATTTAAAACACAATATTTCAGATATCATTCAAAAGTTCTTCCTTTATTAAACTTTATTGTTTACTTCCACAAATTCACAAACAATTATCAAATCAACTATTTAGTTTTAGTTCTGTACGTCTATCCAATCACAATCCAAATAGTTTACTTCGTTCACTTCACTGTTTGAAATAAGACTCGCCCCCCGGATATGAGTAGCGTCGTATTTATACTCCACAAATTATCCTAAAACCTTCCCGTAAATTCTATTCACCGAACCCAAAGTTTACTAAGATGGCACAAACCTAAAGTTGCTTCCATTTCCAACAGATGTCGCGTGTTTCACTTTATGGTGCGTAACAATGCCCTTCAAATGTATTAATTTCCAATAAATAAAACTTACGATTTATTCTCTTGATAGTTATAAATTAATATCGCCAGATTTAATTTTCGTTGTATTGGCTTGTCACTGCTTTCATTGACATCTTACAACTCTAATTATTCACTCAAACAGGGCTTCTTAAACTTTTTTCATGCACGATACCATTTAGGATTTTTTGATTTTTTCGCAACCCAAAAAATACAAAATTAATATATATAAGTAATTTGTGATGATTTATTGATTATGTAACAATATATATACATATAAAAAATATGGTTTTAAAATTTGTATATAGTTTTTGAATTTGTTAAAACATACACAAATACAGAAATAAAAATTGCGCAAAAAGTTGTAAAATTGCATTATTTAACACTCCAGATTTCGCTATGCTAAAATTTTGGGTCGCTGCCCATAGTTTAAGAAGCCCTGAACTAAAGAATAAGTTTTAATCCGCAAGGTATTAAAGAAGATGTTTTAATTCATCATAAATATAAGAATTAAATATTTTTCTGGTGTGGTATTATATATGTAACCGCTAAAAGTTTAAATTTTTAACTACTAGTTTTTACCGTGTAGCCAAATAGATACTCACTCCTGACATTGGTATCCGTCTGCCCTATATCAATTCATGTGCCTCTGCATCACTTTCATTATTTTCAGCAGCGTTGCGTGATATTCAAGTAAATCCTTACTGATTTTTCAACCAGTAGCAGTACTTATACTGGTGGAAAATATTCAGTAAAAATTCAAATCTCTTTTCTAGTACTTAAAAATTACCAGTTCCAGAAAATTTAGTGGTACTGGCGAACGCCAGTAAATCACCAATAACTACCAGTAACAACCAGTACGCCAGTAAACGCGTGTAATAACTAGTAACCCCCAGTAGTCACCAGTACCCTACCAACAACAAGAATTAAATACCAATTTATCCACCAATGAATTATACGTCCGGACATAAAACGGCAGCTACAATGGTTTGATCTACCTCTCATGAAAGGGAAAAATAGTACTGGAAGCGTTCTTCTATCAAACATTTTCAAACTTATCGCAGTTTCTTTAATATTTTTCTCACTTTGCAGAAAATCCAATGTCTCTGCTATAGGGTGCAACACAGAACAATACTCCTCTTAGTACACTATTTCTTGCTGCGAAAACTTGCAAACTGAAAGAGCGGTGTATAGTCTGTCTACGGATTAAATTCTTCAAATAGAATCAAATAGTTAGCTCCACCGTGTGACAACTGGGTATTTTAGACCTATTCCAAGAATTTGATGAATAATTTCTTTGACCGATTTATTTTATTGTACATTTGACTATTTTTGAATGGCCTGAAAGAATAATTAATATAATATGGAACAAGTATAAACTTCCTTACATCTCAATGAACAGAGGACAATATTACTAAATTGAATATCACCATTAAACTGTTTGCCAATTCAATAACAAACAAATTTATAAACTTATCCACAAAATATAGTGTCAGCATCTAGTTCGACTTAAGACTTTTCCAATATCCATCACTGCAATTCGTACATCCATCCAATTCAAAGAATCCTTTTTACAGGATCATCACGTGATTTCGGAAAAACATCGATAGCTATGTATGTGACACCAGGGCCTGCCGATGTTCAAATATCTTGGTAACATATATACATTCCTATATGCAACTTAAGTGTAGTCATATTATTAAGCCTGCGATGGACTTTGAACACGTTACATTAAAATCGGTTAGAACTTTAAGGATTAACGTACTTTTATTCGGAATAAAGAATGAACAATTGATTTTCGTGAAATAATACCTACTTAACGTGTAATAAAAATTAGTCCTATGTTTTAATAATTCATGCATTAATCAGATTGGTGGATACACTGGTATTTAGTTCTTGGTAGGCTACTGGTGATTACTGGGGGTTACTGGTTATTACTGGCGTTTACTGACGTACTGGTTGTTACTAGTAGTTGCTGGTGATTTACTTACGTTCGTCAGTACAAATAAATTTAAATTTTAGGTACCAGTAAAGAAATTTTAATTTTTACTGAATTTATTTCACCAGTATGTGTACTTGTATTTACTGGTATCATACCAGACTAGTTGAGCAGTAACTAGTAAGCTGTTTTAGAGCCGATCCAAATGGTTGCCTCGTCATCTTCGGAAAAACAACGTTTATTGGTCTTATGGTTTCAAATCCCATCGAAATCAGGATCCTTACGGAAAAGTTAATGAAGTTCTGTAATATTCGGTTGTTCTCAGCAGTCTTAAAATTAAATGACACTTGTGCATGAAATGTAGTTGTCAATCTAGCCCCGTATTCCATGAACGATATAAGGTTATTGCCGTCCCTTTCAAGTACGCAATGAGTTGATTTAAATGATTCTGGGTAATGGGAGTCCGGCTGCTACTAATATCATCAATATAGCTCCAGCCTCCAGGTATAGATACCGTGTTCCCCTTTTTACAAAGAATACCCCCAATATCTAATTACTTGTGGTTTACACACAACTGAACTCAACATTGCTGCTGAGCGGTTATAAAAATTCCGCATTTAAGCCTAGTGGCGAGGATTACAAAAAAGGCTATAAACTTACATTCTTTGTACCAATAAAAGTATCTAATTCACTTAAAAATAAAATTAAATCTGTGTAAATATAAAAACACTGCTAGGTACGTCATATTAAAACTAAAATCGAGTCAAAAGCATTTCTAATTCTCCGAGAATTCAAATCACTATTAAAAAAACTTTGCCAATGTATTCAGTTGTTAATCGCATAATTAATACAAACGAATTGGAGTATAACCAGACCCTCCTTGACTATAACCTAAAATCAGTGTAAGCTCATATTCTGGGAATAATGGCACCTGTCAGGATATCGGAATACATAATAGATGAAAGATACTCTCTGTGGATGGTGTTGTCCACTTTACAGGATTACATCATTCACGGCGTTGGATTTGACATTTTCAGCATGTTAAAATTGCCTTGCCATCATCCCTAATCTGACTCGTATAGTTAAGAGCGTTTGTTGGCCCGTTAGGGATTACAAAGAGAATATCATGTTTCATATATGATTAGAGCTCTAACATGCCGACCGACATTACACGCAGATCAGATTGGCGGAGTATTAATTCATAATGCTTTTTTCCACAATGACTTCCTCCTTTTATGGCTCGGTCCTCTTCTGTTGTCTGCTTGAGTTTTATGATTTTTTTAAACTTTTCAGCTCAATTGAATGTGGTTGTTGCCTTTTGCTCACCGCTCTAGATGGCTCTTAAAAAAACTTTTCATTCAATCGCCCTTCTTGTTGAGTTTTTCCCCGAAAATGTGAAAATGTTTTCCTTTTGGGAAACTTTCTATTTTTTTGTTTGCAGCTTTCATGGCCAGCTATTCGAATGATATCGTTCCTTGAAGTAGTTGTTGTCTTCTTTGTTACTTTCTCCCATTTTTCGTGTTCCGGAAATGTTGATACTCCTGGAAGTCGGCTAATAAACTCCTTCAAAGTTTTCCAATAAACGCATTTCCTTTCCGCTCAACATTATTGACAACAACTGCTTTACTTTTAAATTAGTTAATTAGGTTCTGTAAGCTACAGGAGAACAGGGATTGCTGAAGGTTGATGAGAAGGTTATGTTTATGGCGAAAATGCCAGCTAGAAAAATAACATGTCTTAGTAGAAGGTTTTTTCAATACTTAATTTAATCCAATGAAAACTTCTGAACAAGAAAATTATCAGTGAATGATGTCAAGGGGTGGGTATTCATGCACAATTTGATGATTTTTGCTAGTTTTGAATTTCTATTTTATTGAAGTTTTTTTTGTGAGGAAACTGTAAAAATAAAGTTTTCACCTTACAAACTTGACTGACTGCCTGACAGAAAATCAAAGTTAGTTTTCAGAATGCAGATTTTTTAGAGCTTATATGAAATACATTTACATAATTAAATTTCTTCGATCTGCGCAATACTTTCTTTTCTGGTAACGTAATTTAAGTTTTCAGAGTTTCAAGATGCTATGAGTTGCCTTTTTACAACTAATTTTTTTTTTCTACAAAAATTAATACACTAAGTACCTAACGTAAAAATAAATTAATTATTTTGATCTTACATTTCCGAAAACCAACTTTTAGTAAACATGCTGATATAATATTTCGCACCGTTGGTTGAGCACGAAACATTGATGCATTTTCGCAATAGAATAATGCATATTCATATGTCCAAAAATAGGAATGTTTCTTACGATTACGATGTATGGCGGCAGTTCACATAAAGCACAAAAGCTGATTAGTTATTTTGTTTGTTTGTTTGTAAAGATAACAATAGCACTCATAGAGATGACGCGATACTCATAGTGAACGAAACAGGGCGTAGTTCTTTATTCTTACCAAACAACGTTACGGAAACAATAAATAGTCTTCAAAAACAGGAAATATAGAGGCATCCATTACTGCTACAGAAGATAATTCTGTTTGATGTTAGATAGCAGTGAGATTTAGTTAAAGTTACAGTAAGAATCCATACATGACTTGCCATTAGAAAAACAGATATGTATAATACGCCAGGGATTGCCTCTTCTATACTAAATTTTTCAAAAAATTAATTTTTACTGTCGCAAATTTTAAATACGCCAGGGATTGCCTTTTCTATAGTAAATTGTATATATACCTACAGGTATTTGGTGATATTTCAGAGACCTATGAAACTGGAATCAGAAGTGTCAAGGAAGTAAATGATAAGGAAATATAATAATACCGAAACTAAATATACGTATTTAGTACGTCGACAATTTCTCGTCTCTATAGACAGAAAATCACTGAAAAAAATCGCACTTTTCGACCCAGCGATTAGAGAGATCTCATTAGTATGGTTATGTGTGATCGCCTACCATTGAAGTTCGATGATAGGATCTCTCAATTGCCCATATAAATAGTTTTTACCAAAAGCAATTGTGCATTATTATATGTTAATAGGAAGAATTCGAATAAAAATAGAAAACGGCAATAAGAAAATATGTCAAAAATTGCAGCATTGGATTATGGCACATATGAGAGGATAGTTGGGATAGTGAGTCACTCTTCCGTCAGCAATTCTTATGTAAACAGAAAGTCACAAGTAAAGCACATTAATTAGTTCTTGTATCTTTACCGGAAATTGGAACCTACTCATATGAAATTAACCACTCTGGTCTGAAAATGTGCTTGTTATATTCCGCATTTATGTGTTTTGTTGGACGATAAAATATCTTAACCGTTTTCATAAGTTTTTACATTCCAAAATAATATTGTACGTTTTTCCGGGGTAACGCGTAGCAAGCTGGTATTAGTGTTAAGTGTTGTCCAAGTAATCCATGTAAGTTGTCCATTTTAATTCATTTTTGAAATGCTATTTCAAATTTTCTTGTAACTAATTTCTTTAAATACAAATATACATATATAATTATGTTTAAAATGAAAATGTTCTTAGTTCCTACGAAGGAGAGTTGAAAAAAATTTGGCTGTTTTGAGCTTATATTTAATTTCATTCACAAATTTTTACTTACTTTACTTTTCAATCATTATCCAATATATTGAATAACTGAATTCTTGTGTGGCAACACTACAAAGCAGTTGCCCGATTTTAAATTGCCTTAATTAAACAAAAATTTTGAATTTGTATAGAACTCCAAGCAAATACTTGCAATCAATTTGATTTTTTTAAGAGTTATAAATCCACGTGAATCGCGAGAAATAATATTGCGCTGAACCCAGTTAGGCCCTATCTATCACTTTTAATTTAAAGCCATGCACGTGTTCTTTCTATCACTAATTTATAATGAATTTAAAAATTTAGCTTTTATAATAAATTATCCAAGGATTTCTTAATTCCCAAATTGAAGTTGCCTATAGGTTTGTTTACATACATAATAGGTACACATGCATGATACTTGGAAAAATCTTCGCCCTCATACAACGAAAGAGACATCAAAGGCCAATTTTAGTTGGGAGAGAATTCATCATAAAATTTAAATTTTGTAGTAGGGAAATAAAAAAGCTCCCCCAAGCTAAGCAAGCCTTTGATTATTACTGATGATGTTTATTAAATTTCATCAAGCTATACACTGGTCTTCTGTATTGGATCCTGTTTTATAGAAGATTCTTCAGTATACTCGTTTATGATATACAAATACACCTACTCTAACTTCGTTCCTGCTTTTCAAAGAAAGTGGGGTCTTTTTTAATTTCGAGTAAAGCAAATGATTGAACATAAACCGTTTTTTATTTTCATTTACTAGGTATGTATCAGTATGGACTTTCTAACCTAACTAAGGTTATATTTTACAAATAAAACGCAAAATCCAGTTATTAAATTCTGAATTGATTTTATATAACTAATTTTTCCCATACAATTGTTCTCAATAATAATATCTGTTCAATTGTTTCCTCACACTATGTAGTTGTTTCCGCATATATAATAAATTCTGCGAGATTCACTCACATTCGGTCTAAAAAAGCTATAAATGACGAGGAAATTACAATAGCGATCGCTGAAATCAACTACATATTAAAGCATCAATTGCTTAAAGTGCATATAACAATTTATCAAATATTGAATTCCCTCGAATTTCTTTAAAATTAACTCCCTCGTCTTTGAAAGAAAAGACAAATGTATGAAACGGTGCGCGATGCCTCCTCGAAGATCATTATTTTTGAAAAATTTTCCAGGTATTATTATATTAGATATAACAAAATGTGTAAAGAAATATAAATATGTACCAAACTTTGTTCTAGAGTATCCCTTGATGACACAGCTTCGTTTAGACGAATAGTCATTCTGAGTCGTTATGGCGGCTATGGTGCTGGCTGTGCCGTTATGGCTCTGCGGGTCAAATTAGCCTTTGCAGATGTCCTCCGCTAAAATTGGAAAAGATCATTCCAAAAATGTATAAAATAAGTAGAAGTACTATTCTACAACATTCACATAAAAAATCTACAAGGCTTACACCAATATCCAACTTACCTTTTTCCTCACACACTAGTCGGTTCCTCATATTCAACGCATGCTGCTAATCAGCGTATTCCTCAAGGTCCTCGCAGCAGGCGTCCACCTATAGTAAGCACTCAAGTTAATAATGTCACGTTATATCATTAAATCATATAAATGCGCAGCATAGCCACTGAAATGCTATACTGGAGCCTTATTGAATGAATGTCCATAAATGTAGCCCCATCTTTAAATTAGGCTCATAATTGGCGTAAAAGACAAGACATTGAAGGCGTTAATTTTGCAGGAACACGCACCTTACTGCATGATCCAAGATAAACTATAGCGGATTGTCAATATAAGAAGTAATAAAATAATAAGAAGAAATTTTAAAAGTAGCACTGTGGCACTCGCTACTTACCATGCGAATATTCGCCAAATTCAAATTCCACAAAATTCACCTCAAATAGAAAAATAGAAAGAAAAAAAGGCAAAAAACCTGCAAAGAAAACGGGGAGGATCACTGACATACATATATAGTATGGACTGACTACACACTGCGGATAGTGGCCTCACTTTTATATAGCAATCTCTTTCTGTTTAAGCACCAAGTACAAACTGAGAGAAAACTGTAAACAACAAATACATAAGTGGGTTCATCGAAATAAATGTTTTTAAATTATATATGTAGCGTTATTACTGATAAAAAGTGTTTCACCAAAAGCAATATAGTCGTTAGACACGGAGCAGAAATTCGAAGGGTTTTATTAAAATCACTTTTCGAGCTGAAAGCTCACTTTTTCAATGTCACGCCAATGATTTTTTTTCAATGTTGGCACCAATGGAAGATACCGTTTTTCACAGAAACTTATGCCCACATTTTGCTATTTGTAGGATATTAATCAATCCATATTATACTAAGAGACAAGTGCCAAAGCGGGTTGTGAAGGCTAAAAGAAAGAAAGTTTTACACAGGCAAGGACTAGCGGAAATTTTAATGGAGGTTATAATTAAAAGAAGAAACAAAAATTAAACACGAGATAAAGTCAAATTGTGGAATGGTGGGGTGTTTAGTGGTGGAAAGTGGTTTTTTTGGATTTTGGGCAAAACGTGACCTCCTAGCGGGAAATAGCCTTACAAAGGTTGCAGATAATAAAAAAATCAAAAACTTGCACATAAGGCATTTTTCAACATAACCTCAAATTTTCCGAGAAATGGTGGAAAATCGACTTTTCGGCTTTTTATTTTTTGCTCTCGTAAAAGCAATTCAAATTACATAAATTTTCTAAAAGTATACCATTCTTTGTACTGAATAAGAATGATTTTTTAAATGAGGGAAATAAATGGTTTGCGAGATATTTACTTTTTATGAGAAAAAAATGAAACTTTTTCAACGGACAATTTTATTGGTATTTTTTTTATTTATATATTCTATCGGAGGTCATTTTAACCATTGAAATGTCTACTTTAGGTATATGTGAGATCTATTGCCGGACGTGGGAGGGAGTGCCGGTTTTTAAAAGGACAACTCAGTCGATACAATCTCAAATATAAAATGTTAATAGTAATTGTTAACGCAAACGAGTTTTATAATTATTAAATAAAATCATTTATTCAGTTAAATGAACTGCTTAATAAATAATTACACTTTCAGATGTTTTTCCTAGACTGACAGCAGAATTTAAATTAAAGGAACATTGTGCATTCTTTACACAAACATATTAAGCTCTTAGAACTAATACAGATATAATGTTAATCAAGTACTGTAAGGAGAGTAAGTGTAATATAAATTAATAGAATGAGGCGTACACCAACACCCCTTCTCGCTGAATGACCTTGCAACTTATCGAAATGTATTCGTATTGCATTTGCAAAATTCCTTAATGTGTCCTTTGGTAAATGCCTAGTCATTATGTGCGCTATCATGGTATCAGTTGGACAATATTTCACATTGATAATACCTTTCTTACAAAAGTCACGTAGTAGATGGTGCTTGATGTCTATATGTTTTGTTCGTGGACTGGATTTATCTGAATCAATCATTCCAATTCATCCTTGATTGTCCTCAAACAATATTGTAGCAGAAGTCATTGATAGTCCCATATCTGTTAGCAATTGTCGTAACCATAACAACTCTTGACAGGCATAAGCTGCGGCAACATATTCAGCTTCAGTTGATGAAACGGCAACCGTTGTTTGTTTCTTACTAGACCAGGCCACTAGTCCACTAACAAAAAAGAAGATATAACCACTAGTAGATTTGCGATCTCTCTTCTCTCCTCCCCGGTCTGCATCAACATAGCATTGAAGTATTGGTTCCTCTTTCGCTGATAACACTAGTTTAGTATTGCGGGTCCCAGATAAATACCGCATCAGCCGTTTGACAGCTTTCCAATCTCGTTCCGTAGGTTCACTTACACGACGACATGGTATTCCAAGAGCTGCTGCAATATCTGGTCTGGATACAGTTCCGATGAAGAGTAGTGATCCTATGGCTTGTCTGTACATTGTATTATCGGATAGTGCTTCACTTAGTTCATCTACACTCGAAGGATATGATGTTTCCATAGGTGTAGCGACTGGCGTGGCGTTTTCGATGCCATATGTTTTAAGCAAATCTAGAATCTTGTTTCGCTGATGCAGAAGAAAAGTTCCATCGTCTTCTCTCTCTATTTGAATTCCTAAATAGTACGATACATTTCCAAGATCTTTAGTCTCGAAAGATTCATTGAGGCGTTTACAGATTAAGTCGATATCGTTGGCATGCTTGCTAGCTACCAATAAGTCGTCTACATAAAGCGGAATATAAGATGTCGTTTTATCTTCTTCCTTTCTTAAGAATAGACTCGTATCGGCTTTGCTTTGAATAAATCCCTGTTTTATTAACGCTGTAGTTGCTTTCTTATTCCATGTACATGCTGATTGCTTCAAACCATGGATACTATGATTTAACTTGAGTTCAAGCTACTCTTTTCCCTTTTGAACGAAGCCGGGTGGTTGTTCCATGTATATTTCTGCTTCTAAATTACCATGAAGGAATGCAGATTTCACGTCGAAGTGTCTCACATTGAGCCTCCGATATGCACTAAGTGCTAGTAGAACGCTAATAGTCTCATGCTTTACAACAGGAGCAAAGGTTTGGTCGTAGCCTTCTCCATACCGCTGAGAAAACCCTCTTGCAACAAGTCTAGCCTTGTGAGTAGTAATGTTACATTTAGATCGTATTTTGTTTTAAAGACCCACTTCGCTGTAATTGCTTTACACCCAACAGGAAGTTTCGTCAAAGTCCAAACTTTTCGTTGTTGCATAATATTTAATTCGTCCTTAGCTGCTGTAATCCATTTATCTCATTCACGGGGTGATAGCGTCATCATATCCATCCAAGATGTAGGTTCCTGTATACAGTCGACTTCTACTTTGTATGAAAGTCTTTATGGAGGGATGCCCTTATTCTTCCTCTGTGAACGACGTGGTGTTTCTTCTGTTATCACTGGGAGATCATTCTGCGTGATTGTATTTTCAATATTTAATGCCGTGATATCCTCTTCTGGTGTGAATAATTCAACCTATATTTCATTTAAGTTCGTTACCTTCCTTTCCATATTTTGAATTACCCCTTCTGTTTTATTACCAGAGGGAAGCTTTTGATACTTCGGAGTTTGATCGAAATTCTCGATGATGCGTACCGAGCGACTGATCCAGACTTTATTTGTTTATGGATCCAGAATTCGGTAACCTATTACAGCAGTATCAAGCCGATAAGGACACCAACAATAGATTTATCGTCCCATTTTTTACGTAACTGGTGGGGTACGAATGAATAAACTTTTGATCCAAAAATCCTTATGCGACTGACATCGGGTTTTGAATCAAACCAATGCTCAAATGGTGTTTTCAAAATATTTTTACTTGGCAGCCTGTTTTGAAGATAAGCTGCAGTACATACTGCCTCTCCCCAATATTTGTTAGGAAGTCTTGCATCCAATAACATGCATTTAGTCATTTCTAGTAACGATCGATTCATCCTTTCTGCAACTCCGTTTTGTTGCGGCGTGTATGGAACTGGGAATTGATGTTCGATGCCTTCCTTTTTGAAATACCGCTTTAGATCTTCATTTACATACTCTTTTCCATTGTCAGTGCGAAATATCTTTGGCTCGTATCCAAATTTGTTTGAAACCATAGCCATGAATTCCTTGATTAGTTTTGCCGTCTCACTTTTGTGTGTGAGTAGACGTATCTGCGTAAAACGAGAAAAATCATCAATAAGAGTTAATATATAACGATATCCACTTGAAGTTGCGGTTTGCATGGGTCCACATAAATCACTATGGATCAAATCAAGAGGTTGATTTGTTGTTGTTTCACTAGTGGGAAATGGAAGTTGGGACATTTTTCCTTTTGTACATTGTTCACTATCCTGTAAACTTGAATGTTCATTTTTATCTATGCCTTCCGCTAATTCGTTAGTATATAGCTTTCTGATAGCCTCAATATGCCTGTGTCCCATGCGTCGATGCCATAATTTAGCTCGATCATATTTGTTAAGTTAGCACACTCATTAATGCATTGTAATTTAAAAATCTTTCCTTCCAATATAGCTGTAGCCATGACTTCCTTCCCTTTGCTGATGGTGCACAATTTATTTTTAAATTCTACCTTATAACCATGTTTCGTTAACGTGCTCACAGATAATAAACTGCTATCCAGTGATGGAACATACAGTACGTCTGTTATCAAGATCTTTGAAATCGTCTTGTTCGAGCCATAACATTGCAGGATGCCATTTCCAACAAAATTAGCTGATATACATGTGTTATTGGCAATAAAAACACTTTCTTTGGTTTGATTAATTTTGGTAAAGAATTCACAACAATTTGTCATATGGGAGGTAGCACCTGAATCTACGTACCACACTCTACTGCCTTTTCTGCAATTTTCTTCGCGTGTGTTAAACATACAATGATAATTATAATTCTTCTGAACACTGTTCGATGCCATTTTACCTTTTGCTTTACTTTCCAATTGCCTTTTTAACTTCCAGCATTCCATCTTCAGATGTCCTCGCTTTTTACAGAATTTACAAAATTTGACGTTTGCTTTCGGTTTATTTATATTACAATGTTGAGCAACCTGCAACGCAACCTCAGTGGTACCACTTGATTCTATGCGCCTGTTGTAGTCACCAATGAGTTTACCTCGCACGTAATCCACTGTTAAGTCGCTTTCAGAACGACCCTCTAATGTTGTAACCAATGTGTTATACGATTCGGGCAAACTACATAACATTGCTGTGACTATATCCTCGTCAGAAAGTTCCTTACCTAATCCACGCAGCTGATTTACTATTTCCTGCATGGCTGTAATATGGGCTGTCAATTCACCAGATGTGAACCGCATTAAATATAATTTTCTGATTAAGTACAGCTTACTACACATGGAAGAACGTTCATGAAGAGATTTAAGTTCTAACCACATCTCTCGGGCTGTAGTTAATGTAGGCAGGTGTATGAGTTGGCTGTCTTCCACGGAGAGACCGATTGCAGCTATAGCCTTATATTCACGCCGATCCCAGTCATCCTTCAATTTATCATCTTCTGGTTTCGTTTCATTTATATTTTTCCATACACCATCACGCATTAATATAATTTGGATTTTAATTTTCCACAATTGATAATTGGAGTCATTTAATTTAGTGACGCCAACTTTTCCATTCAAGTCAGCCATTTCGTCACGAACAAATCAGCAACACAATAATTGAAAAGTATTTTCAATTAATAAAATAAAACTCAATTGAAAGTATTGTTACACAACTGGGCCCATAAACTGTTAACACAAACGAGTTTTATAATTATTAAATAAAATCATTTATTCAGTTAAATGAACTGTTTAATAAATAAATACACGTTCAGATGGTTTTCCTAGACTGACAGCAGAATTTAAATTAAAGGAACATTGTGCATTCTTTACACAAACATATTAAGCTCTTAGAACTAATACAGATATAATGTTAATCAAGTACTGTAAGGAGAGTAAGTGTAATATAAATTTTTATAATAAATAAATAATTAAAATATTCAATTTAAATAATTCAATCAACTAAAATTAACTTAAAAACTACTATACAATTCAGTAACTCAACAAAATCAAATTCAAATTAAAAAATCACTTCCAAAGAAAATGCCTGTCTCCTTCGTCCCTTTAGTTCTGAAAAAGAAGCAGAAGAAGGCCAGAATAAATCGTCTTCAAACAGAATGAATAAACTATTGAAGTAAAACTTTGGTGCTAAACCATGTGTGCACGAAGGCAACAAATAGCTTCTTGCCTGAGAGCAGAAGGGTAACAAAATGTTTCTTGCTATTGCGTGCAAGCAACGTGGTCGCAAAATGCGCTTTGCTACTGCGTGAGAGCAGAAGAGGGGCAAAATGCTTCTTGTTATTGCCTGCAAGCACAATTTTTGCAAAATAATTCTAGCGATGGGTATATTAGCAGAAATGGCATTAGATTTTATAATCGATGAAGCCTTAAAACAAATTTCCGTCGAGACCAGTAAGAGATTATCTCAGTCGAGACCCCAGATAATATTCTTTAAGCCAGTCGAGGCTCGACTTAAAGTGACTGTTAGTAAATATCTTAACTTCAGTCGAGACCCGAAGCAAGATTCTTTATTTCCGTAGAGACCAGAAATAAAGTGTTTTGTTAGTTGTTAAAAAATTATATATCAGTCGATACCCCATATAAATGTTAGTCCCTAACTAGGCAACTTACCCCAAGCGATGTCAAGTACAAAAAGAGATCAAGATCAGTCAGCTTGTCGTTTTTATAGCCCTTGCTTGCACACGACACCACTGATGGAGTAGCAGAGGCGCATGATTGCAAGAATTGGCAGTGCAGCTGTGATCTTACGGTACTACCGATAAAATTTTCATAGGAACGAACAAAAATGCATAGAAACAAGAATTTTTAGCGCAACTCATGCTGCTCCGTTAAGCTGAATTATATTTGCAAAAAATATTCTCTCTATCATGTAGCGAAGAAATTCCCGTTGGATGGTACTTGTAATGATGATAATGATAGAATTACAAATTGATCGGCTTGATCTGATTATATTTGTGCCATGCATTGTAGGCTACATGAAATGCTTTTGTTATTATTGTAATTAGATTGAATTTATTTTATTTTCAGATCTCAATTTTAGCATGATATTTTGTAATATGTTCTTTTTCAGGAATGGTTTTTAGCACAGATCTAACTGGTTTAAAAATATGGAAATAATCTTTATTTGATCTGCTCGTTGAGCCTATAATTTTGTATTTTATTTGTGCAATATGTTATGAAGATGACAAATACATGGCTATGTTGGATTGTGTACCTGCTTTTTGATAAGAGTAATCAAGTTGGATTTAATTTTACTGAAAATTTGGATGCTTTGTTTTCAGGATAATTTCATTTCAGAAGTTGTCTCTTTACAAAATATATTCGAATCGATTTGGTTCGAACACTAAATTTTTCGGCTAGTCCTTACCTGTGTATACTTTTTTAATAAAGCTATTGACACCAATCTATACGTTTGTCATTCAGTTTGTGACACAGAAATTATCTTGTAAAGCAAAATGGATTTGATACTTACCGAAGCATAGTATTAAAAGTTCTCGATAACTCGAAAACGCTTATATTTTGCACACGGCCATTTAAAAAAAGTTTGGATTTAGATCCTGCGTAGGGTTGTCATATAAAAACTGCGTTTCTCGCTTTATACTACCTGCAAACGCGTCAAAATAGAGAGCTGAAATTTTGCACACGGCGCGGCGGCGTCTAAAACCAAAATACAATGATGCCGAGACAACATTTACGACGACAAATTTTGTGTTCACTTTATGGCAATACCCTTCTGCTGTACCCAATGGCGCAGGGGGGATAGTAGTCTGTGAGGCGCAATGCTGAACAAGGTGAAAGCTGTATAAGAGGAAAGCATGCATACTTGATAGATGAAATTTGTTGGTTTGTTAATGATTATAGGAGCGTTTTGTTGTTTTGATGTTTTGTAGATCGCCTTGGTATCTCCCAGGAGAGTGCGTACAGTAGTGTGGTATAGTTAGCTGAGTACTATGGGCTCGAATTGGTACTTCCCAAGTCGATGTAAAGTTACCTTTGTGAAATTGAAATTCAGATTTTTGACTGTGTGGGTACTGTATGTGTGATGTGTGATGGCCCACCATATAATGAATTTATGTGCTCATGTAAGTCAGAATAATAAAATCTCAGACATAGTTGTGCGAAAAGAAAGACAGACATAGCCTCTTGGGCAGGGGGCGAAAGGATGTCTAGGATGAAGAATAAGTTGATAGATAACAGAAACCAGGTATGTATGTTAGTAGTGTAGTATGGTTAGTATGCATGTGTTATACGTTGTTACACCTCCTTAGGTATAACGCAATATAATCAAAAATATTAATTCAAACGCAACTTTCTGAGAAAACAAAATTTATTATAATTAAATGTAATAGATTAACAATTTTCTGTTTCGGCTTTCCACTTTGTTAAAAAAAACACTTATCGACTTTTCTCTTATTACTGGTAAAGATTTATTTTAATTAGATACTTAGGAGGCCTTACCTTTGGTAGGGGGACTCTCCTAGTAGGTTCAAGAATACTCTCTGATTTTCCTAGTTCAACCGCATCATATTTATATTATTGATTTACATGGGGATGGGATGATACTCCCTTCCACAAATTTCTAAAATTCAGCAATTTTCTAAGGGAAAAATTGATGATCGCTCAATTTTCTGTTTTGAATAACAAAATCAGGATATTGAGCGGAAATAACAAATTCCAAAAAAATCGAATCGAAAAACAATTTTCTGTAAGTTCGGTGATCGATTCCATGCATAACAAAATTTCAGGGTCATCATAATTCATTAATTCATGAAACTTCATGTCACTTTACCAATGCAACGAAGTGCAGCCATTCAAAGGTGCACCTGTTGGGTAATTTTGCCGGTGTTAGATCGGTCGGTGGCGTAGTTGAGCGAATACTAGCGCCGGATCATACTACATTTCATTTGTAGAAGAAATTATGTTCATTTTAGGCACGCGCCAAATGGGATAGAATATCTGACACCTGATGGTTGTTGTTTATCGTTTATGGAAGTATACTATGTTCCATTTACGTTAGGAATTCGTAATTTTAGGATTATGCAACAAGTTAATTGAATTTTAAAAGATTCGAAATGCCTTTTTTTTTGGATTAAAGGTAAAAACGTGATTTTGCTAGACGCATGACGTGCGTTTGAGATTTGTGTTTTGATTTACGTAATGAATCCGAGATTAGGTAGTTAGGCATGGTAGGTTTAGTGGATTCATAACACCTTCTCCTTAAGGAGGAATTTCGTATTCTTGAAGAGAATCGAAATTACACGGAGTTTAGGTTGGTTGAACTAGGTATCTGTGGTTTACATGGTGGTTTGTTTTACTTAGGCTAGTAATTGTTATATTCTAGATTCTATCTGTAATTTATTATTTAGGTTCTTTGACTTATGCTTTTTGGTTTTGGTTAACACGTATTTGCTTAATGTAGAATAGATTCTAGTACAAATTTAGTTTGTAAATAAGTATTTTAGATTATTTGTATTTCAGTAAATATATTTCTTAAATTAACAAAATGTGTGATTCTTATATAAAAGTTTTCTAGTTTGAGTAAATGTAATTCTTAGGAAAAAAAAATTTTGTTAATAGTATTTGAGTAAATATAATTATAATTTGTTATAAGGTTTTTTATTTTTCTTTTGTAATATATATATATGTTCATTTTTTATGATGATGAGAAATTTGCGTTTTACTTTCTCTTCTATCTTGTCTTCTTTTAAGGTAACGCTCTGGTTAGAGGAAATTTATTAGTTTTAGTGGTTTCTTTTTTATTTTCTTTTTCGTTATCACTCTCTTGAGTTGATGAAGGCGGAATGTCCGTCGCTTTAAGTCTTTTAGCTTTTAGATAGGGTAGGGCTGTTTTTATAGCGCATATGATTACACTGATCATTATCGTTATATAGATAATGGAATAATGGTGAATATCGTGTGCTGTCACGTTAATTAGATTTTCGTTTTCAGCCTTTTCTAAGGTCTTTATATCTTGGCTTAGTTCAAAAAGTGCCTGATGTTCACTATTTTTTATAGTGATTGTATTTGGAGGATTATACTTAATTTTATGATAATCGAGGGTGATGTTTGTTAGATTGATCGATGGCAAATAGAATTTTTCAGCGATTGAAATTTTTTCGGAGTGTCCATAGAGCGTTTGATCATCGCTTCTTATATAGCAATTGGGCGATATTTCTAGAATTCCGGTTGCCTTTATTGTAATTGGTTCGATATTGTTACCGCAAATATTATCTACAGTTCGAGGAGATTTCAAACTGAATAACCACTTGTTAGGGTTGGATAATTGTATCCATAATGTGGAAATGTTTAAGATGTTCATTCAACATGATAGGGGAGGCGTTTGAGATTGCCTTAATAATTCCATTTCACATTGGTTGTCCTTCGCATTTAAGTTATGGATTGGATGCGTTATTTGACAAATGTAATTGTGAGGAGTTTTTTGCAAACATTTTGTAATATCTTCACTACTAGAGGGGTAATGTCTTTCCCTATTAAGTGTGACTAACAAGTATTCGGTAGTGGGTTTTATATAAATGAATGATTCGTTAATTAGGGTAGGAAAGGGGATTCCTTTATACATTTGGAATTCTGTATTTAAGGGTAGGGGTATTTTGATTTCTATTATGATTAAATTATTAATTTTATTGGTACTTGTACGGCTAACTCTATATAGATCTAAGAGTTGGTTCTGCGTAGTAGCTACAGGTAAGGTTGTACCCGATGGAAGGTTCTTCCGAATAGTGGATAAGAGATGCTCAAGTTGATAGGGGGTTATTATGAGTGGATTGGGAGTTCCGTGCTTTATGTCTAATAACATTTCTAAAATGGCCTTTTCGGCATTTTGGTATCTCATCAAAGACAATATTGTGATGGATAGAACGTTCTCTAGGTCTAATATTGCGAAATTTTCGTTAACATCTGTCGCGAGTTGATTAAATGACTTCGTGACATTCTCAATTTTATCTTTAATCGCCTTGATGTCATTTTGGATTCCCGTTGAGGTTTTGTTGAAAATATTGACAGTTTTGTCGACAATCAGGGTTTGAGATTTCAGTAATTCTAAGAGATGGTCTTCGTTAGCTCTTAGTATGTGTATTTGTTCATCATAGTGTTTAGCATCCTCTTCATCCAGCGTCCCAAATAAAGATTTGCTAATACTACCAATGACGTTCAAAAGAGCTCGCTTGCTTCTCAAATTTTTGGGTTCCAAAATTTCGTTGATCTGATCTATTTCATTTAAGATCAATCTTTTGGTGTTTATTTGGTTTCCACAGTGATTTTTGCCTGAGTATTTTGTAATATTATGACATAAGTCTTCCGCTTGCCCTGCTTGCATTTGCAATAATTCTAGTTCAAAATAAAAATTGTCTAAATTGTAATACATAACTAATTTCCATGTATTGCTGTAGAGCTGTGCATTTCCGAATTCCTCAAATTAGATTCCGGGTATTGCTGAGAAGTGTGTAACTTGAGTTCCACTAGTTTGGCTGACGCATAAAGCCAATAATACAATAAGTCCACGAACGAATGAGTTGATGAGTGAGCTCATTTTGATCTGAGAGGAGGAATTGAATGTTTGGGAGTTAGTCAATGAATAGTTTCAGATTGTTATTGTATTTTCTTATTTTTATTTTTGATTCTCACAATAGAATTTTCTGCAGAAGTGGTATCTATCACTTCGTATAGGCCTTCCCATAGAGGCGCTAACTTATTTTTTCTAGTGTGGTTTTTGATCAGCACTTTATCATCAATTACGATTGTTTTTTGCTTTGTAGCCTTATCATAATAACACTTGGAATTTTCCTTTTTTATTTATAATCCCTTCTCTTGCCATTTTGTGGGAATATTGGAGTCGACCTTTTAGCTCATTTACGTAATTATCATAGTTATATGTGACTTCGGGTCTTTTTGTATGGAAGAAGGTATTTCTACATAAAATCCGTATACAAGTTCATGTGGCGTATAGCCAGTGCTTGAGTGAGTGGAATTATTATAGGTGAACATGGCATAGGGGATCCAAGTGTCCCAGGTTAGAGGATCTTTTGACACATAGTTCGAAGATATTCGGCTAGAGTTCGATGGCTTCTTTCTAGCGCTCCATTTGTTTGTGGATGGTAAGGAGTTGTCTGTAACTTATGAATTTTTAATAATTTACAAGTTTCGGTAAACACTGAGCTCAAAAATTGGAACCTTGGTCGGTCAGAATAGCTTGAGGTAGGCCATGTCTACAGACAATATGTGTAACGAATGCTTCTGCTACCGTATTTGCTTCAGCGTTACTTAATGGAATAGCTTCCGAATATTTTGTTAAATCGTCTCTGAACGTGAGCAAGTACTTGTTGTTCAGATAACTAGATGGTAAGGGACCTACAATGTCCAAACATTTTTTTTCGAAGGGTTTACTGCTCGTTGTAGTAATCTTCATAGGAACTTTCTGGTTGGGTCTTAATTTGTTCACTTGACACGAAGAGCATTTTTTTATGAATTCCTTAATGTCTTTATTCATACCTTGCCAGTAATAAATTTTCTTTAATTTGTTGATGGTTTTTGTTTCTCCTTGGTGACCGCCTAAAGGAGTGATATGATAATCTGAAATGACTTGTTTGATAATTACAGGGTCTTCCAATTGAATTATTTTGTTGAAGAAAAGATAGGCTTCCTATTGGAATTTTGAAATTCCTCGGCGCATAGTAATTTTAACTCGAGATAACTTGGCGCATTAATAATGGGTATTGAAATGGACACAGTTTTGTCAGTGGGAATATGTTCTTTAAATTTCTTGAAAATAATCCTGACTTCATTTCTATCGCTTGCAGTCCTAGTAGGAATAGGTACACGCCCGATTATAAATGAGTTATTCTTGGTTTTATGTTCTATTATATCTCCGACTGGTATTACTAGATCTTTGGGCAGATGTGCTATTACAAATTTTCTTGAGTACTGTTATTAATGGGTAAAATGAAATACTTATTTTTTATGCCTCTAGTTTGTAGTAGGTTGTGAGGGTTTTCCTCTATGATAATCGGAGTAAAATCGTGATTTTGTTTAATGTCTTGAGTCTTTTGTTGACTTCTAGTAATAGCTTGTATAGCTTTTGTTTCGGGTATAGCACGACTGAGTGCGTCGGCGTTTGAATTTGCTTTGCCGCGTTTATATATGATTTGGTAGTCATATTCTTCTAATTTGATTCTCCACCTCATCAATCGGGAAGTGGGATCTTTTAAATTCATGAGCAACGTGAGGGGCTTATGGTCGGTGACTATAGTAAACTTGCGACCATATAAATAAGGACGAAATTGTTCAACCGCAAATACTATTCCTAATAACTCTCTCTCAATTGTTGAGTATCGAGTTTCAGCAGGGTTTAGAGTTCTGCTGGCGAAATATATAGGTTTATCGATACCAATTTTTCCTTGCGATAGTACTGCGCCGATTGCGAATTCACTTGCATCCGACGTTACAATAAATTCTTCGTCGAAACGTGGGAATTGTAAAATAGGAGAATTAGTTAATTTTTCCTTCAATAATTTGAACGCTTCGTCACAAAAAGCATCCCATTTGAAAGGAACGTCCTTTTTTAACAAAGTAGTGAGAGGTTTGGCCAATTTGGCAAAGTTAGGGATGAATTGACGATAATAACCGACAAAACCTAGAAAAGATTTTACATCCTTTTCTATTCGAGGTACTGGATAATGGTCGACTGCTTCAAGCTTAGAAGGATCTGGTAAAACTCCGTTTTCAGTGAATAAATGGCCAAGATAGGCTATCTGTCTGCTGAGAAAATGGCATTTCTCAGGCTGTAACTTCAGGTTATGTTCCCTGAGCCGCTCAAAAACATGCTGGAGTCGAGAATTATGTTCTGTTAAATTATATCCATAAACGATTATATCGTCCATGTAAACAAAACACTCGATGCGTTGCAATCCTACCAACACGTTGTTCATCAGCCTCTGAAAAGTGGCTGGAGCTCGCTTTAGATCAAAGGGCATTCGATTATAATGATAATGCCCGTAAGGTGTACTAAACGCAGCCTTTTCTTTATCGTTTCCATTCATGGGAATCTGATGGAAACCATTTGCTAGGTCTAAGGTACTAAAGTACTTAGCTTTCCCTAGTTGGTCCAAAATGTCAGTTATATTAGGGAGGGGGAATGCATCTCCTACAGTGATATCGTTGAAACGCCTAAAATCAATCACTACTCTCCATTTCTTATTACCAGCTGCGTCTGGTTTTTTGGGAACTAACAACAATGGTGAGTTCCATGGGCTTGAACTAGGGCTTATTATTTCATCTTCAAGCATTTTATTAATTTGTTTATTAATCTCGTTACGTTGTGCTTCTGGCAACCTATATGGTCTAACGTTAACGGTAGGTTTTCCTGGTAGCAAAGGAATTTCGTGCTTAACTGCATTGGTACAAGTTAGAAAATCTCCGTCTAAATAAAATATGTCGTTATACCTACGACAAATATTTAGGATGGACTGATTTTCTTCAGCGTTACAGTGTAAGAGGTCTAACTCAGATGCGATTGTAGTGAGTCTCTCTTGAATAGGATCCTTTTGCGAGTTTAATTTAATAATATCAAAATTCGTTAACTCATGCAAATGTGGTCGAATTTCTGTTTCACTTATTGTAACTTCTTGCTGATTGGGGTTGAGTAGGAGGATTTTCACGTGACCTGTTTGATCAGGTTCTTTGAGTGTACTTCCAAGTAACAATCCTGACTTCAACTCTTGGTGTTCACAAAGAAAACTACCTCTTTGTGATATTCTTATTTTGGCTACCAACTGAGTGCGAGCCGGTACTTTAATACTGCTGGCATTGCATTCATATGCTCTACTTTCTTTATTTGTAGAATTATTTTGAGACTCGCCTTTCTTTGAAGGGGTCTGTTTATTTAATTTATTTGTTTTTGCTTGAATATGATGAGACTCGCCTTTCTTTGAAGGGGTCTGTTTATTTAATTTATTTGTTTTTGCTTGAATATGATGAGACTCGCCTTTCTTTGAAGGGGTCTGTTTATTTAGGCTTGGGTCTTTCAAACCTCCATACCTGTTATCTGCTCTTATTTGAGGAGATACCTCTGAGCTTGGGTCTTTCAAACCTCCATACTCGATAAGTGTATCTATCCTCTTATTTGAATCCACATTTTGATTAATGGGTAATTTTAATATTAGTGATTTGTTGCTATAATCGATTATACATGAAAATTTGTCAGGAAAATCGTGCCCTAGTATACCGTCGTATTTTAATTTAAAATTTCCTTCTACCATGTGAATACGGTACGTGAATATATCACCATTTATTTTAAAATTACATTCAGCTGTTCCTAGCGTAGACAAGGGTTTTCCTGCTAGTGAGTATACAGTGAAGTTTTCTCTTTTGTTTACTAGGGTATCACCTAGTGCTCTAGTGGCTTTATGGACTGATATTTCAGCTCCTGTATCAATAAGAAAAGTGCTAGTATGAAATGCAGTAATTGAATTTGCGATCGTCACTACTAGCGAATGGTGATCACTTATTAAGGGGAGGTTTAATTTTGTGGTAGATTTGTTGGTTCGGAATGAATATCTGCTGAGATAGTCATTTGATTTAGGCGAGACTGAGACTCCGCTAACTCGTCTCGCCGAAGACCGTTTTCCGATTTCTCCATATTTCTGGAGTTTGTTGGTCTTTGCTTTTTGGAATTTTTCCAATTGCTCGCGGTCCTAATATTGGGATTTCTATTAGGATTATTCGTGTTAGGTGGTAAGTATGTAGATTGCTGTGGAGGCCTATTTATTTTGCGGAAAAGAGGGAATTTGGCGTGGGGGAGCTCTAGTCGGCTGCTGATATTGAAAAGCTCTATTCTGTTGCGGATATTGTTGCGGTCTGGGCGCAAAATTGTGTACAGGTTGCCTGTACTGTTGTTGCTGGATTAGCCGCTTTCTGCATTCTAGAACGTGATGGTTGGGGGTTTTGCAGTATAAGCAAACGAGTCTGGGGATTCCTGTTCTTGCTTTGGACGAAAAGCAAGTTTCAGCAGTGTGCCCTTTCTTATGACACTTAGAACAGCTATTGAGGCGTTCACTGAAAGCGCTGTTTCTTTCAGCCTGCTCCATAGCGAATTTCGTAGAGTCTTTTAGCTCTGTATGGCTTTTGGCTTTAGTGAGGAGACGGATATAATCGTCTCTTAGACCATCTTCAAAGGCTCTAAGCACCATTTTCTTATTCTCTTCTAATAAGAGATTCTTTAGGGTTTGCTCGTTTGTGAGGCTGGAAGTGGCGTCATTATAAAGAGCCAATAATTTTTGTGCTCTGAAAGCATATTCTTTAGTTTCTTCTTTAGAATTTTGCTTTAGAGATACAATTTCGTTCTGAATAGAGATACGAGAACGTGATTCTAGGAATTGTTCTTGGAGGGCCCTTTGAAGCTCCTTCCAATTGTTAATATCGGCATATTTAACAATGTCGTATGCCCTTCCGACTAATTTAGCTTTTATCACCTGTAGATAAAGAGCTGTTGAGGCTTCTGTTAAGTCCTCTCTTTGAAACATTTCGCATAGGTTCAGAAACATATGCAAATTTTCAGAACTCCCGTCGAATTCGGGTATTAATGACTTGGCGTCATTAAGGGTGAGTGTTTCTGGCTCAGCCATTTGCTATTCCCTGATCAATTTTGTTGTGCTGTTTTCTTAGTGGGTTTCCTTCGGTGTGAAGCTAACCCTGATAGAAGTGTGTCACGAACGCTTCTTTGCTATCTGGTTACTATAACCTTTTTGCTACCTTCCACTTTGATAGGAATTTATTTGATATTCCTCAAAAGAAGAAAATATATGGGAGTTTGTCGATGTTAAAAGAATTGTAGAAAAATTTCTAACACCGGAGAGAGTACCTTTACCTGTAGAAATTTAGACCAGAGGAGAGGAGAAATTGTGACTGGGTCTGAGACAAAACAAAAAGTAGAGTGTATGTATATATATATATAT
Source organism: Dioctria linearis (assembly GCA_963930735.1). Lineage (NCBI taxonomy): Eukaryota > Metazoa > Arthropoda > Insecta > Diptera > Asilidae > Dioctria > Dioctria linearis. Next base: position 102,743,149 of record OZ005740.1, read on the forward strand.
TGCATTGTCTACTTACATATAGGATTTTGATTTTTTTTTTTATTAACTTATTATCTAGCCTAGATTTAAATATAATTATTAAAATCAAAATTTATATATATATTTATTAAAATTAAAATTAATCTAATTTACGTTACTCCTATTGTCGTGGTATTTGTTCCACACTTTATTAAAAGTGTCGAAGTCCCAGGTATCTTCTTCCTCTCGCTCCAGGATGTCTCTGTGGATTTCACTGTAGATGCTCTCGGGCGTCCGGTCGGTGTTCTTGATGAGTACGTCAATCAGCAGGTCCACCAAGTTGTCTCCGTCCGTGGCGTTGTCGTCCGGAGGGCTGATGTAGCTCAGATGCTCCTGGGGGCCAGAATAACTCTCCAGGGAGTCGTCCAGGTAGCTCTCTAGGTGGTCAAGGTCTTCGCTGTCTTCAGAAAAATAGATGAAGTCGTCCAATATGCCGTGAATAAGGAGGGGCTCCTCTATTCTTAGGGGCGATTCTGCTCTGGGCCAGCACATTCGTGTTGTTTTTTCAATCTTGCTGGTTCCTCTGGGTTTTGTGGGTTTTTTGCAGGTCTTACAAACCTTTACAAAATTCCACCGCTGCCACCAAAATTTTTGTTATACGTTGTTACACCTCTTTAGGTATAACGCAAAATAATCAAAAATGTTAATTTAAACGCAACTTTCTGAGAAAACAAAATTTATTATAATTAAATGTAATAGATTAACAATTTTCTGTTTCAGCTTTCCACTTTGTTAAAAAAAACACTTATCGACTTTTCACTTATTACTGGTAAAGTTTTATTTTAATTAGATACTTAGGAGGCCTTACCTTTGGTAGGGGGACTATCCTAGTAGGTTCAAGAATAATCTCTGATTTTCCTAGTTCAACCGCATCATATTTATATTATTGATTTAAATGGGGATGATACTCCCCTCCACAAATTTCTAAAATTCAGCAATTTTCTAAGGGAAAAATTGATGATCGCTCAATTTTCTGTTTTGAATAACAAAATCAGGAAATTGAGCGGAAATAACAAATTCCAAAAAAAATCGAATCGAAAAACAGTTTTCTGTAAGTTCGGTGATCGATTCCATGCATAACAAAATTTTAGCTTCATCATAATTCATTAATTCATGAAACTTCATGTCACTTTACCAATGCAACGAAGTGCAGCCATTCAAAGGTGCACCTGTTGGGTAATTTTGCCGGTCTTAGATCGGTCGGTGGCGTAGTCACGTATTTGGGCTTAATTGTCTGGTGACGATTTTCTTCGATTGCTTTCATGAATGAATCATTACGTTGAGCGAATACAAGCGCCGGATCATACTACATTTCATTTGTAGAAGAAATTATGTTCATTTTAGGCACGTGCCAAATGGGATAGAATATCTGACACCTGATGGTTGTTGTTTATCGTTTGTGGAAGTATACTTTGTTCCATTTACGTTAGGAATTCGTAATTTTAGGATTATGCAACAAGTTTATTGAATTTTAAAAGATTTGAAATGCCTTTTTTTTTGGATTAAAAGTAAAAACGTGATTTTGCTAGACGCATGACGTGCGTTTGAGATTTGTGTTTTGATTTACGTTATGAATCCGAGATTAGGTAGTTAGGCATGGTAGGTTTAGTGGATTCATAACACATGGTCAGCTAAAAGATCCAAATGGCGAATCTCGAAGCCTATCCAGACTGAATTGGGCATGTCTTAACCTTCACGTGGTCCCCTCTGACAACGTCCAAAAGATTGTATTACTTGTATAGGCCAAGTACAATTATTTTAGACACTGCTAATAAGATCTATGCCCGAACGGATTTACCAGAACCGTTTAATAAAGATATCTAGCATGAAAGGTTGAAACTGGGAGTATTCATGGTCCGTTGATCATTCTTTACGAAAGCCATACCAAATGGGTCGCCCGACATTGGCTAACATGGTACTACGGGGTTGGAGGAGCCCTGGATAACAAGGTTTTATCCAGCTCAACTTGGGATGGCCCCTTTATGGGAGCATCGTAGTGGCTGTGGTCTAAGGTGCCGTGACCTGAGATCGGCAGAGATGCGATAGGTCTCGCCTCTACCAGTAGGTTGATGTCATGTCATGCTATTTTGGCATACTGGTACTCGTTGTTTCGACACTAGGAATTTGATGGATCTTTACAATCCGTGCATGAAGAATGCCGTCAGATTAAGCCACACTTGGCAGGTGCTCACGTAAAATCCTGACATATTTCTGTACCCAATGGCGCCATCCGATTTTGTCGGCGTAACAAGAGTTGGAATAATTGAAATTTTGTCGTCGTAGTGTGAGTTTAGCAGTTATAATTGCAAATTGCTTTGCTTTCCCATTAAATACTCTTCTCGAAGTGTTTTGCACGACGAAACTAAAGTTTTTGTTAAGTATTTTTTTGCAGCTTAGCGCTGCGCAATTCTAACCGTCTTTTAGTCAATACACTTTCGAATCGGCAAAAGATTCCTAATGTTTGTACCATGCCCAGCGTGTTCTTTTTTTAAAATTTAAATTTATATAAGCATCGTGTTCCAAGCAACTTACTTTCAATATTTTTACTAGCTTTCTTTTATATCTTTTAGTACCTATATTGTGTTATGTACTCCAGATAAGCAAGAGCTCGGTTAAAAAAAAAGAAATATTGATATTACAGTGATGGTAATGTGAGGCGCCATGTGATTTTTCTCTGTGGGCGGATAAACCACGAAATCGATCTTGTAGAAGAAAAGACTAACACGAATTCGACAATTTATTTATTTATTTATTAATTTTATAACGAAAAAAATATGTATAGTAAAGTCTACATGTCGTAGACACTTGATGTAACTTTCATGAAAAGTCTAGGCATTTTATGGAATGTACACATATAACGGTTTGCTCTTCACAACTTTTTACTCTAAACGCTGGAACAGAATGTGGTGCTGACGTTTCGAGCTTGCGCAGGTGCATAGTGCACCGCTTACCTTATAGCTGAGTATGAATGCAATGCTGCAGCTTAGTTCTGTCAAAACTGATTTGATACTTTACATTTCATTCCATATTTCCGCTGCTTTTTACTTTTTTATATAGGGGATCCCACAATATATCTCTTTTTTTCATTATTTCCATGTTGTTTCATTCCAACAAACCGCTTCGCAATTACAAATGTTTATCTTGGCGCGCGCGAAAAATTAAAATTTGGCAAAATTGCGCCAGCGCACAGTGGTCCATCCCATACGACAAAAATAAAAAGAGGTACATCGAAATTTCTGCCAATTACCGACTAGTTATATTAGACCGATATCCGTCCCATACACAGGTATAAATATATTATCTGTATCGACACCCCATCATTCCTTTTTCGCAATCGAAAGTGAGCAGATTAAGCGAGCGCTAATCACGTGTTATCGGTGAGTCATTGCAGCCCCTTTGTTTTTCGTGTCAGTTCCTGGAAAAGTGATACAAGTGAAAGTTGTTTTGCAATGGATTTTCAAGACCAAGGTATGTTTGTTAATTTTATGTTATTTAGACACTTAATTTTTTAATTGAATTTGGAATATTAGCCCTTTTACGAACTTCATTTTTAAACAATATGTTTTTACGTTTCTGTAACTTCACATAGACTTTTACTAAAGTTCGCAAAAAAAAGTAGAAATAGTTTTTCCACTTTATTATGAAATCAGTCCTTAACTTGTAAGGGAAAAAAGAATTAGCTGCTAGAATTTGCGTTTGTGGTCAGGATTCAAGGTCTACGCGCGCCCCGTCAAAGACTCTGCGTAGCATATGTGTGATAAAAATTGACAGCAGACTTTGTGCTTTTGTTAATAGCGTCATAAACATTTTGTTTTTCCAGGTACTTCGATACATTGTAAATTTTCAAGGATGCATGTATATGAAATATGGCACTCGAAAAGTGGTGGTGAAACTGAAAGAACTAAAAAAGTTTATGAAATGTTGGTGGATGGCATGGAACCCAAGTACGTAGAAACTTTAAACCTGGATATTTTAAAATCACGTGTTGAATATCTGTGTCACAGAATTTTTGCTTTATGGAAGAATGCTCACCACAATAAAACACAGTTTTTAGCCAAAAATTCAGATTGGTTAAGTATTGTAGAAGATGTTGAGCTAGAGAGTACAAAAGGCTCAACTTCTACTCATAAGCGTGGAAGGCCTAGAAAAGGTTTCTCTGAGTGCAGCACACGTACAAAACAACGAAGATTGGTTGAGTTAGAAAATATTGACGAGTCCTTTTCTCAGTCATTCCGTGAAAGTTCTTATAACTCGAATACCGACTTTTCAACGATAGATATATGCACAAACGAGGTTTTATCTCTGCTTACCGAAGCAAAATTAACTAAGCACCAATATTTATTGGTAAAAGAATTTATAAATTCTAAATTATCATCTAAAGTTTTACCATCATATAACGAGATCCTTAAAGCAAAAAAAGTTGTTATCCTGAAAAAATAACAGTGACTGAAAGTGTTGCGGAAATAAATTTGCAAAGTCTCTTAGATCACACAGCTTCACGAATAGTAGAGTCGCAAAAACATGTTATAGAAAATATGTCTGAATCGTCATTAAATAACTTATGTATGATAGGAAAATGGGGTTTCGATGGCAGTACAGGTCATAACGAGTACAAACAATCTTTCACTGATTCGGAAACGCAAGATGGAAATTTGTTTGTCACCTCCTATGTGCCTCTACGCTTAGTTGATCCTTCAGATAATAAAATAATTTGGAAAAATCCCCGTCCATCTTCGACTAGATACTGTAGGCCTATACGCTTTCAGTTTAAAAAAGAGAATAGTGCCTTAACCAGTCAAGAGGAAACGTATTTTAAAGACAAAATAAATTTCTTGGTGCCTTCTGTTATAAATATAACCAACAAAGTGTTGTCAATAAAACACGAGTTACAATTAACTATGGTTGATGGCTAAGTGTGCAGTGCCCTTAGTCAAACAAGCTCGTCGAAGTGTTATATATGTGAGGCTAAGCCAACGGAGATGAACGATGTAGATAAATGCTTAAACAAACGAGTGCACAAGGAGAGATATGAGTTTGGGCTATCTCCTCTTCACTCATGGATTCGCTTTTTTGAATATTTTATTCATGTGTCTTATCGTTTAGATATTAAAAAGTGGCAAATTAGAACAAAAGAAGAAAAGGAGCAGTTTGCAATAAAAAAGAAAGATATACAATCTCAGTTTAGGGCTAAGTTAAGTTTGATAGTAGATCAGCCACGAACTGGCGGAAGTGGAACTTCAAATGATGGCAATATTGCCCGAAAGTTTTTTGAAAATTCTGAAGTTTCTGCAGAGATAACTGGTATAGATAAGTGTCTCATCGATAGGTGTGCAACTGTATTAAAGGCAATGGCTTCTGGTTATAAAATAAATAAAGATAAATTTAGAGATTTTTCCATTGAAACCGCTAGAAAACTTGTAAAGCAATATCCGTGGTACTACCTTCCTGCGTCTGCCCACAAGATACTTATTCACGGTTCAGAAGTAATTGACTTTGCTCTTCTGCCTATCGGAGAGTTATCGGAAGAAGCAGCCGAAGCCAAAAATAAGGACATAAAGATATTTAGACTGAACCACACCCTTTGATTACGGGGTTGAGAAAACTACCGCGTAAAAAGAAGACTACATTGACCAAAGCGGTTTTAGATTTATTATCATAAGAATATTTTGTCTTCATAGTAGATATGTATAAAAAAGCTTGCTTAAGAAGTCTCAATAAAATTATTTTAGGATATGTAGCATAATAAGTAATTTTAACTTAACTATACCTATGCGTATAGTGTATTTTCTATAGTATATGGTTACAGATTTATTCATTTTTAAATAAATACTATTTTTAATAAGATAAAACTTTTAACTTTACCAAATTGAGTTATTTTTTTCTATGCTTATGATTTTTTGTTATGTTCTATAAAATGTGAAAAAATTTCGATGTATTTTTCTTTTATGGTTATTTTTTTTTATATTAAATCATCAATTTTTTTATTTCTATCATTAAAGACACATGTTTAGTTGAAACTGAGTGGTTTTCATTTATTGCAATCACATACTGATGAAGTTATCTATTTTTGACGCTTCCTCCATATACGGGAAACCACTGTGCAGCGCCAGCTACGTAATATATCGTTATCATATGTACGAAGTTCGTGCTGTTACATTTTGACAATTTGCGCTACAGCGCCAGCTACGAGCGACAGCGCCACATTCTGTTTTTCACTGAAGTATCTGCTACTTTGAGTCAGCAACTTGCTGTGAAACCAACCACGATAGCCCCGAAAATGATATTGCAGCAAGAGGTAATGGGTGCAGTATCTGCCCGTATTCAGGCCAAAGTGAGTATATATATCAGTCACCCTCCTTTTACATAACGTTGGATAAAGAATACTTCGCCAAAACCTGAAGTACCTGAAAGAACATACGCAAGAATAATTTAGTCACAGTAAAAAATTACTCAAGCCATAAATTTAACCTAACCTCACAAATTTTAATGCAATTTCTCTTTATTAAAAAATACGTAAGCTGCCATTTTAAAAACTTTCTTCTGATTCCACAAAATTTTTGAGGTTGAAAATGATTGAATAGGTGAGTAGAGCAGGTGTTTATTGTGCCGCAAAGAATTTGCATTTCCAGCTCGAAGGAAAGTATTGTGTTTTTTACCCAGCTCGTAGGACACGTAGGTTTCCAGCTCGTAGGATGATCTATGGTTATATTTTCTTGATGTCAAGATGTAGGTGCAGAAATGAAAGAAAACTCTCACTAACTAACAAGTTTATTGACGAGACTCAAACTAGTGAACACGGCTGATTACTCAAACTGTATGACCAAAAATTCTTGCAGCTGTGACTGGGCTACAGCTCTGATAAGCAAAACAAAAGAAAACTAGCTGTATGTATGTACATATGTTTATCAGTTGTGCAGATTAAAGTGGGTTACAAGTTTTTACATTTCAATCAATTTATAATTCAACAATTCGTGATTTTTTTTACAATTAGATTTAAGTTACTTTACAGATTTCCAAGTTCAAATTATATTATACATAGTTTAAGTAGCATAAACATTTTCCCCCGGCTGAAGAAATTGAGTTCTTCAGGATTCTATTGGCAATATATGCAGTCTATTTATCGCTCGCTTGAAAAGTTCCTTTGCTGTACGCACCGTCGCGACTCGGAACAGACCATCCTTGCCTGGATGAACTTCTTCAATTCGTCCTAATGCCCATTTAGTTGGAGGTATGTTGTCTTCGCTAAGGATGACCATATCATTTAGTTGAAGAGAAATTTGAGGTTGTTTCCATTTCGGTCGTTGCTGCAGTGATGTCAAGTAATCTCGGCTCCAGCGCTTCCAGAAGCCTTGCATTAGAGCCTGCAAGTGCTGCCAGCGACCCCTTCGCTTCAGTCAAGTTCGGTTCTGGTATGGTGGTTAAAGCGTGACCTACAAGAAAGTGTGAAGGCGTTAGAGCATCTGGTGAATTAACCTCATCTGATAGTGGGCACAATGGTCGGGAATTCAATATTGATTCGATCTGCGTTAACAGTGTTGCCATCTCCTCGAACGTAAGTCTTGTTTCTCCAATGACCCGTCGTAGATGTGATTTGACGGACCGAACGCCAGCCTCCCATAGACCTCCAAAGTGGGGAGTGGCAGGAGGAATAAAATGCCAATTAATACTAACCTGTGAAAGAAAATTAGCAATTAATGAGTCTCTCTTCTAAGATTGCAATGATAATTTATGTAGTTCGGAAATATGGCGACTGGCTCCAACAAAATTTGTACCATTGTCGGAGTAAATGTCTATCTGTATGCCTCTACGAGATACAAAGCGACGTAGAGCAGCTACCAAAGCTTCTGATGACAGAATGCTCACTATTTCTAAGTGAAGAGCCTTCGTTGATATGCACACAAAAAGAGCACTGTATGCCTTTGACAATTTTGCTGATCTTCCAAGCTTTGTAGACACTAAAATGGGACCAGCATAATCAACTCCAATACGTGATAAAGGCCGACTAATGGTTACACGGGATTCCGGTAAATTTCCCATGAGTTGGCATGGTTTAATTGCTCTTTGTCGGTAACATGCTATACAGTTGTGAGTGACTCTTTTCACAAGTTGCTTCAATCTTATAATCCAAAAGACCTGTCTAATAATTGAAACCAACAATGAAGCTCCTGGATGTAAATGTCGAAAATGCATTTCCCTTACAATAAGTAATGTAAGTGGATGATCCATTGGTCGGATTCTGGGATGCTTAGTATTGAAACTTAGACTGGAGTTCTGCAGTCGGCCGCCTACAACCAATACTCCTTCCTTGTCAAGGAATGGATGTAAACTAATTATGGAACTCTTAGCCCGCAGGTGCTTTTTACTCGATAAGTATTTGATTTCACTGGAAAATGCTTGTGATTGTATCCATTTAATTATTGTTCTGGAAGCATCTTGTAGATTTTCTGTTTTTAGAACTCCCTTTTCTCGAATAGGCTTCGCTTGTTTACAATTGTAAATAAAACGTTGACAATACCCAAGGATACGTACTATTTTTGTCCAAGATGAGCAACGTGAAGAGAGTTTTAAGCAAAACATCTTCAGCTACTTCTATGTGGTTTGCTGCAATAAGATGACTTCTCTCTTCCTTTTTAACTTTTACGGAGTCGCTCAGTTTTGGATCGCAGGGCCATGCCGTCATGTCTTGACATAGCCATGATGGTCCTTGCCACCATAAGTTGCAACTGTTTAGTTTGACGGGAGAAATGCCTCTGCAAACAATGTCCGCTGGGTTGTCTGCAGATGGTACATAAGAATTCGAGGAATTGTACTGAGGATTTCTGTGGTTCGGTTCGCGATGTATGTTTTCCAACGACGTGGTGTATCAGCCAGCCAGGATAGAACGATGCATGAATCTGTTCAGGCGTACGTTTTCACATTTTGAAATTCTAACGCCGATAATACCTTACAGATTAATCTGGTAAGCAAAAGCGCTGCACACAATTCTAATCGGGGCAATGATATTTGCTTTAAGGGTGCCACCTTTGATTTTGCCGCAACTAGATTAATAGAAATAGTTCCGTCATCTTTAACTGTTCTGCTGTAAATAACAGCACCATACGCGAGTTCCGAAGCGTCTGAAAATCCGTGAAGATGAATATTCGTAGAAGAGTGACATATCAATCGAGGAATATCAATGTGAGATAGATGTGTGAGGTTGTTTTTGATCTTTTCCCATTTTTCGAGGATATTTATAGGTAACGCATCATCCCAATCGACCTTTGATAGCCATATTTGTTGGAATGGTATCTTAGTGGATATAACAACCGGTGATAACCAGCCAAGGGGATCGAAAATTCGAGAAGACTCTGATAGAAGACGCCGTTTGGTCGGCTGTTCGTTGAATTGTAACGACACATTGTTCCATTGTATTCCTAGGACCTGACTAACTTCATCGTTGACATTAATTGTCAAAGGTTGTTCGAGTTGAGATGCGCAGTCAACAGAAATCAAAGAATCAAAATTCGACCGCCATTTAGTCAAATTAAATCCACTAATTTCTGCAATTTTATTGCCTTTTTAATAGAGTCAGTTCCAGATAATACGTCGTGGACATAGAAATCTTTCTGAATTACAGCAGCAGCTTCAGGAAACACCGCTAGGTTGACAAGAGCCACTTGTTTTAATACCCTGGTGGCTAAGAAGGGAGCAGAAGAAGTGCCATAAGTCACGGTTGTTAGGGAAAGATGTTTCATTGGTTCTGATGCATCTGCTCTCCAAATTATTCTTTGAAATTCTCTCTGGTTCGGAGTTACTTGTACCTGGCGGTACATCTTTTCTATATCCGCTGAAAAGGCAACTCGATGCTTTCGAAAACTAAGTAGTATAGAGACTAGATACCTCTGAACTGTTGGTCCAATCATTAGATTATCGTTTAAGGACAAACCGTTGGTACTTTTATGAGATCCGTCGAACACTACTCGAATTTTGGTAGAAGGTGAAGCCTTGAATACCGCATGATGGCGTAAGTAGAAATGCTTGCAAGTATCCGCCCTTTGCTCACTTTCGGGAACTAATTCCATGTGCCCAAGTTTAAGGTACTCTCGCATGAGCTTGGTGTATTGCTCTTTATAAATAGGATCCCTTCGAAATCGATTTTCAATAGAGTAGAGACGCTTAACTGCATTAGACTCCGAAGAACCTAGTTGAGATATGGAGCTCTTGAAAGGTAGCGACACAATATATCGTCCGCCTTCGCTGCGAGAAGACGAGGATTTAAAGTGCTCTTCCAGAGAAGCTCTTCTTGCGTTAATGAGGTTTCCACTGAACTCAATTCTTCTATTTCCCAAAAACGTTTTAAAATAATGTCAAGATCCGTCATTGCACTTGAATGGAAGGTTGTTGCTGAGCCATTGGGAGCTGAATAAGACCCGCACAGAACCCAACCAAATATAGTTTGCTGTGCAATAGGATAAAGACTGGGTCCTCTGATTTGTGACTCCTTGATAACATCAAAGAATTTTTCTGCTCCAATAATAATATCGATAGAGCCCGATTGATTGAATTTAGGATCGGCTAGCTGGCATTGGTTGATGTAGCTCCAATTGTTGCTACTAAATGCAGTCGAAGGAATTGATGAGTTTAAATGGGTCATAATAAATGCTTCAACAGTTATGGCCTCAGAATTATTGAATCGTGATGATACATTAATGACGAGCTTTCCTCTTGTGAATCCTGCAGTAGTTGCGCTGAGCCCGTTAATTGCAAGGCGAGCATGTTGTCTTCTGAGAGCAAGTCTTTGGACACATGATTCTGATATGAACGAGATCTGAGATCCAGGAAAAAGGAGCACTCGACATAAATGAAATTGCCCGTATACATCTTCAACATTTACTAAGGCTGTGGGAAGAAGTGAAACGGTGTTAGTAGTAATCACTTCCTCGTTTGTATAAATGTTGAATGAAGAGAGTGGTTGATTGTTGGATGTTGAAGAATTTGAGTTGATTGGAGTGTTGGTTTGGTTGCTTGAGGCCTTGTGGTCTCATGTAAAAGTGAATGGTGTCCCTTTTTACAATAGAAACACCGATATTTTGATCGACAAGTATGTACAGAGTGTCCTGCTTGCAAGCAGTTGAAGCATAACAGATTAGATGTGACAAATGATTTACGCTCGTTTCTTGATTTCATCTTGAACTGTGGGCATTGATATAAGGTGTGATTTCCTTGCACAAGAGGCAGACAGTTTGTACTACTGAAGTAGCGTGCATGGCCTTTGCTGAAGGTGTCCTTTTAACAGCACTATTGCATGTCTCCAGAGCATCACAGCATCTGTTGAGAAAGGCAAGCAAGTCGTCGAAAGTCGGGTAATCCTTTTCTGAACTCTCTTTAAACCAAAGCTGCTTCGTTTCATAGTCTAGTTTTCCTAAGGCTATGAAAATCAGCCATGGATCTCTAGTTTGAGCTTGTGGGCCTAAGGCTCTGAGCCCCCGAACTACCTCATCGAAAGTATCATAAAGGTTACGTAGATGTCTGGCTGATAGTTGGTTCATAGCATTCTGATCTACAAAGGTTCTAATCATGGAAGTGGTTATAAGACGTTTTTTATTGAATCTGGTCTTTAACTTTTTCCACGCTCCAGCGTAATTGCTTTCTGCTACTGTTATATGCCGTATGACAGCAGCAGCCTCGCCCTTTAGAAGACCCTTTAAATATTGCAGCTTTTGGCACCCCGTTAACGATCCATTTTTATCTACCATGGTTTCAAATTGGTCTTGAAATGCAGGCTACTCCTTGTAGTCGGCTGATAAATTAGGTATGTTAATTCTAGGAAGGCGAAGATCGACCGCACCATTTGTTTGTGTGCGATTAAAATGTTCAAAAAAGGATTGCTGGGTGCTGATGAAATTGTTCATTGTCGCATTAAATTGTTCATTCGTAATTGCGTGGTTACCACTAACGTTAGATTTTATTGACAAATTTCCTATAATTGGTTCTTGATTTGGAGTTTGTGACTTAGTGGCTCGAATTAAAATGGCTTTCGTATCAAAATACCTGTTTTCAAATTCTTCTAGCTCTGAAGTCTGCCCTTGAATAAGAAGCAAATTATCTTCTATCTCTAGGAACTCTGATCAGATTTCTTAGATTTTTTCCAGACGCGCCGTTATATCTTCTAACGAAGTACTTTCCTGAATATTTTCCACAAAGGATTTCATTCGCGTTAATGTCCCATTAATCCGTCCACGTTTCTGAATTCAAATACTCAAATCCGACATTTTGCTAATCGCCTATTAAATTGCCTTAGATATAATGTCCGTGAAAGAAAAACCGAAATAATTCAATTGCAAATACGTGTGCTTCAACCAATATATGTATTAAAACAAATATTTATGTGAGAGAGTCACTATATATCGTTATCGTTCAGAGTCTAATTACAACACTGTATGCAAAAATGTACATATGTATCGTAGAAGAGTGCACTACAAATTAATTTTAATTATTAAATCGACTCAAACTATCTCTTCATAAAAGCTTTGTCAAAGAGTCTTATTCAAGTTCATCAGTTGTTGAAATATTTGTACGATATTCGAAAAGAACAGAAAGCGTTCGTCTTTGTTTTGCCCTTTAAATTTCAATAATAATTATAACTGTTTTATTTTTGCAACAATGAATGTTGCTTTCACTTCTAAAACTTTTATGCATGAAATATTTGCGAAAAAAATATAAAATATATATATATATATATATATATATATACAATAAAATTGCCATTTCCGTTTACCGAATAGCACTGCACTGCACAATGAAAATTTGTATGCAGTATTGTCCAAAAATTTGATTGAGGTAATTATAGAATATATATTTTGTTTTTATTTATGTAGGCATGTATGTTAGCAAAATTTAAGAAATTGTACTTATCTGGTTGATTATGTAATGTTGATAGAAATATCCGGCTGTGAAGGACCATGAAAATGATTGAAGTTTAAACTCATTTGTTAATAGTTTAAATAAATCTGAGAATGCTATATTATTATGCTCTTTATAATACTTATTTTTGACTTGCTATGTTTCTTCAGACAGTTCAACAGTTATCAACTAATAGATTCATTATAACATTGTATATACCGTAGATGTTAATTTTCACCAAGGACACTTCAGATTTAAAACTTTGTCAGGATAAATGTATACTTAATTTGCCAGTGTCCTGTGTATTTTGACGTCAAGGAAGAATATTTAATATTATTTTAAACTTCTGAAAAATTTCCTTCCCACTCCAGTAATTAACGATATTGAAAAATCTCCGAGCTGTGTTTCCATTGTCAGAGTATCCTAATCCTTTATTAGATGCATATACATATAACTAATTCAAGTCCATTTCAGAATTCTGTTACAATCCATATCTTTTATTCCTGTATCTTCTGTTTGTTCTCCAGATTACTTCGCATGAATGTGCTCAAGTCGTAACTCACATGTAAAATGATTTCCATAAATCGAATCCTTGCGTCCAGAGGTGGGAGACACAACTGAAAGCTTTCTTCGATATCGCCTTTTAGGGTTCCGTACCCAAAGAGTAACAACGGGAAGCCTATTACTAAGACTTCGCTGTCCGTTAGTTACCAGGTTGTATCTCATGAACCGTATTAGGTAGACAGTTGACTGTGTTTTTCTGTCGGCGATTTAACAACAAATAATAAAAATTAAATTAAATTAAAAATTAAACCCCCATAGAAGAAACGTGATTTTTTCGGCGTTTTCCATTGTTTTTATTATCTGTCTATCACCGGGCTGTATCTCATTAACCGTAACAGGCAGATAGTTGAAATTTTCACAGAGTGTGTATTTCTATTGCCGCTATAACAACAAATACTAAAAATAAACTAAAATTACAAATTGAAGGGGGTCCCCATACAAGAAACGTGATTATTTCGGCGTTTTTTACCTCGCTTTAATCTCCTTCATTATTATTATCAAAAGTAGGCATTTTTTTCAAATGACAGCATTATTATCATTTTTTGACTTGACGCCTACTCTCATTTGAAAAAATTAATAAAAAGTACATACTGTTAAATTTTGTACGATGGTACGGGACGCTTCGTGCGCCAGTCCGACTCGCACTTGACTGGTTGTTTTATATATTTCTAAAACCTTTTGCATATTTTTCACAATTGATGCATGTGAAAGATGATTTCATATTTTTTAAATACTGAGCCACTTTACCTAACATTGTCTAACATAGTCAAATGCAGTTTACAAATTACGTGAAGAAATTAGGGAAAGTTTTTAGCGAACATACCATAATATTATGTTTAGGCATTTTTGAAATATATGGCACTGCCAGATCAAAGTTAGAAAATTACAAATTCAAATGTTATGTAGAAATAGCGTACATGCGAATTACGCAGACGTCTTGCAAAAAGAAATTTCAAAATGCATAACGTCCGTCTTCTGCAAATTTTTATTGTAATTTTTATTTTAGTATTTTGCAGAGATTTTGAAATTTAAGCAAATTATAGTTAGGGAAATTGAAGTGCTTTAAAATAACGGGTTAAATCCCCACAATTTGAAACAGCTCATTAAAATTTTTCCACATTTCGTCCAGAGTAACTTTCACACAGCTGGAGGTACTTCATGCATGAATTAAGTTATTCAAGTTATATAAAGCAATCCTTGTCATTCTCTGGAATATCACCCACCAAGCTATATAAAGTAGTCAGCACATTTTGCCATCAGCTGTGTAAATTGTACGTACAAAGTTTTAAAGAACGACTTGAGAAAATTTCCAACAAAACGCGAGGAAATTCATGTCTCTGTGAAAAGTTTTTTATAAATTTCCGAGCAACTTTGCCCAGAGGCTCATAAATGAATGGAAGTCAACTACATATACTACAATTGCTGTCTCCGAAAACATACATTTGTGCATCTCTGGGCGTAAGATGTGTCTTTCGGTGTGGTCCTTGTACTTTTCGAGACACTCTGCAGGCAATATTCCGACCGGGCATAATATGGATGTGATTCAACTCTATTTGAGGAGACTAATTATGTTTTTGTCTACAAATAAGCAAAGAGGAAATCAAGTTGGTGTTTACCGTTCCCTGCTCCTTCTTCGGTACTACTATTTGCTTTCCGCTTTGGTATATTTACCCAAGATAACGTGTCATTTAGTTTGTGTGGATGTAGCAGTACCATCCTGATGAATTACTTCAAAGGTGCGGGCACATCCAGCTAGTCCCTTGTGGGTGGTTTTCATTTAGATTTACATAAGTCTGCAATTTACAGAAGACTTGACTTTCGGGAACAAATGTATGTGAGAGCTTTCTGCTAGGTATCGTTTCCCATGATCCAGTAAATAACGAAAATCAACTATATATCGCGGTTATAATTAAAACATTCGAAAACAGGTTGCTAAGTCTAATATTTGCCCATACAAATTAGTGTTTAATTTATACTCATTTCCAGAGACCGCTAGATAAAATCCTTGAATTCGAAATAGGGGAAGAGTAATGCAGGAGTGACAAATATTTGTTTAAAGTGGCCTGTAAATTTTAGTTAAGTAGGTACATACATATACTTCCTTTTAATTTAAATTTAAGCCAGTGTTAAGATTTAACCATAGCGCAAAGTAATTTACAACTTTATACTTTGATCACATTTCGCTAAAAAAGTATTCTTATAATCTTCTAAAGATCTGAGTTCAGTGGACTTAACTAACTCAATCAAAGTGAAAAAGTCTACCAAAAGGAAACTAGAATCTTTACCTATAAACTTTACTTCTTAACCCGGTACGTCCCACAACTATATTTTCTTCGACCCGCATTTTTTTTTATATAAATTGAGAATAATGGCGGACCAGGAACGAAAAATTAAGTCTAGTTTGTTTCCTTTCCTTAGATCTGTTCATAGGGGTGTGCTACCTAATGGCAACGCTGGATTATACTGATGGAAAATTGTAGTAGAAATAAAAACAACTTTTTTTTTATTCTGTTATGTAATGTGAAAGACAATTTATTTCCAATTTTTCAACTAGTTAAAAAAAACAATAAATTCAATAATTATTCCTTATGTCGAGTCTCTTCAAATATCTAAATCGGAAAGACAAAAATTGTTAAAATCCTCCCGTTTATATAGCGAAGTCCTGATTTATTTATTTATTTATTTATGACATAACAGCGATAGCTTACAGACTAAAGTCACAATTAAAAGCTACCGGTTAAATTATTAAATACAAGTATTTATTGTTAAATATCTCATCAAGAAGAAGATGACTAAAATGTTACAATTTTAATGATAAAAAGTTCATCTATAATGTGACGACCAAGCTTGGCAATATTTCGTGTAAAACCCGCTACATTAATGTTAGAATACATTACATAAATATACATAAATATACATATAAATGTATATGGATATACATATACATATATGTTTCTATATATAAATATGTACATAGGCTGATAACTTTAGGCGTTGTCGAGTTGAATTTGCATTGTTGTTGTTCAAGGCAAAAGCGTGTGAGTTGTCGAGAATTCGATGAAATTTAGCGTGGGAAGATGCTTTCGTGTTGCTTGGCCTTTATTTTAGCATATTGCTTATGTAGCTCGTGCTACATTCTCCCTCTTCTGGCGTAGGGATCGTCTCGATGATGCACCAAATCTAGTGTAGCGCGCTTTATTTCTAGAACCCTTGGGTCGACCTCGTCGCCGTAACGGTAAAAAAAGAGTGGCCAGAACGTCTTAATTCTCCGGTCCTCTATATGGAGCAAGTGCTGTTGAATTGTAGACTCCAACCAATTTATCAGGATCCTCTGTTGATGCAATCTCATAAGTTGCAGCCCCTTTTTTGCGTAAAATAAGGTATGGTCTTCGAGCCATTTTAGCTGAAAATTAATGACTTGCACTACTTTGTATATGTGTTCGAACCCAAACTTTATCTCCCTTTTCATATCCCGGTTCGAGTTGTGTTTTCTTATCCAAGTTGATTTAATTGTAGATTTGCGTCTTCTGGGATTGCTCCCGTGCTTCATGTAGCGTGCAAACCATCTCCAGTAACCTTGGAGTGATATGAGGTATAAAGTTCTCAGCTTGAATGATAGTGCGTAAGTCGCTGTGTACTTCATCTGGCGTTCTTAGTTCCGTCCAAATGTTAAGTAAGCCGCAGTAAACGCAGTACTCTGACAATTTGCTGTGTTCATCACAAGTTTAATAGTAGGTAATTTATTACACCACTCGTGATGAGCGTTACATACTAGAATGCTCAGTTGAACTTTCACGTCTCTATTTTTACGTTCTACGAGGTTAGCCTCTGGATGGTATAAAGGGGTAACAGTTTTTTGGATATCAGGGCAGTAAGTTAAATGTTGAACGATAGCTGAGATAAACTGTCTTCCATTATCACGGATTATCCTTCTAGGTGTTCCATATCTAAGAATAATCTCAC